>VYYI01002600.1:0-14394 GCA_021029175.1 Bilobella aurantiaca | reverse complement strand
TTGGGTATGTGCCGAGATCTAATCCCGGCACCAGCAGATGAGCACAGTAAAAAAGTGGTGGTGTGGTAGTGGTGAGTGGAGGCCTCGTTTCTGTTTCTTTTGAAATTTCCAAAGTTCAACGGTATTCCCTCCATAAATCGTGACTTTTCGTGTTAACGGCTATAATGATTTTGCATGTCTTAAGATTATGCAGATTTCTGTTTAAGGTATCACAGTTTCATTGTTTGCATAGAAATGCATATTGATATTATATTATATTTTTTTACTAATTTTAATGTTTTTGTAATACTCTTTTTTGGTTTAGCAAAGGTCCTGTCCTTTGTCCTGTCAAAGAATTGTCCTGTCGGATTCGTGTTTCCAATTGGAACAATTGTTGCCATGAAAATGGTAATTACTGCTTAAAACCTCGGCTTAAACACATGGCTTGAATCCAAACTCACAGATTTATGTTCATTTAGGTTGTAGATATGTTGGTTTTAACTGTTTATTGCCTTTAAAACAACTGTAAAAATTACGAATCATTACGGATTATCTTATTTTTTATTTGATTTGTGTAATTATTATTCAACAGCTAATTATTAATTAGTGTAAAAAGGCACAGAGTGTGAGACGTAAACGAAATATTCCATAAATCATTTCATTCCTTTTAGCCAAGAAACTCACCCAGCCCTTCGTTTGCCAACGAGGCAAACGCATACATTTTCGTTAATTTAAAGAAACCAGGCTTTTGTAAGTTTTGAGATTTTATTTGAACTATCAAAATAAAAAGATAAATTTGAAATTCCTTATTCACAATACACAATACTTTATTAGACGGAATACCACAGTTTGAAGGCAAAGGAGTAATCACGGAATTAAGTGATGATGAAAAAGAAGATTGGGTGCTTCCCAAAAATTTTGTACTGATGTCAGTTATTGTTATTGAAAAATTTGTCCAAAGCTTGCAAAGTCGCAAGGATCTTGCCCCGGGCAAGATTCTTCCAAACGAAGCTCTAGTATCGATTAATAGGCAATTGGTAAGTAAGCAACAACGATCTAGCGAACAAGTTTTAAAAATAAAATATTTCACATTCAGGACGCAATATTTCTCGTATTTCGGGAAATTGCCTTTGTACCAGGAGATATTAAGCCAGATAATATCTTAGAAGACGAAAATGGCAGAATAGTTGTAGCAGATTTGGAAATCTCTTTTTTTGCGAAGTCGACTGCAAAACCTGGGGGAGATCTTGCTTTTATGAGTTGGGGTCTAACGGCCGATACAAGTAAACGTAAGTTGTTTTCCTAGGTTATTTTAAGTGTGGAAAGACGTGTGCTCCAAAACTATACGATAAATAATAATTGACACAATACAAGCCTTATCTAGCTCTTCAAAGGTATTGTTATCTTATTTTCATTAAAGTATATTATACAACAAGTAAGATAAGACTATTTAAATTGAAAAAATAATGTACCTTTTTTAACTTAAGTATTTTGCCTTTTTAATATATTTTCAATTTATTTTTATCTAACTATTTATTTATCAGGGGAAATAAATTTTACTAAAGTTTATAATAATTGGATTTTTGAACAATTAGGCTTACCAACACATGATGATGCCAAAGAAAGTGGCGTGTTTAGTATTGCCTACTTGGGAAGTAACTTTTTTCCCTGGACTAAAGAATCTAACAACGTAGTTCTGATGACTCTTAGCAAAACTTTTGGTGCAGAGAAGCAAAAAGATTTGGAAACAGTCATCAAGTTAAAAAAGGAATTCAAGTTTGAAACATACAAAGAGTACAATGGCCTCTCTGAAGGTTTGTCTCTCCACTAAATGTTTATAGCTTTAAAATGTCTGATTAGTGAAATGTTAAAGAATATTATAATTATGCAACATTGAAGGGCCGGTAGTCCCTATATCAACAAACTGTTAATTTTGTTTCAAATAACTCATGACATCAGGATTGAAAATTGTGGTTGCAACACAATGCCATCTTTGTTCACTGACAATTAGAAAAAAATTTATTTAAGAAATTCAGGTTTAGTAAGTGCAGCTTATTCTTCAATTAGTATTTTTAACTTTAACTTAAACGGTTAAAACGTTGGCAAGTAGGGCGGTAAGTTGAGCATAGAAGCTATGAAAAAGCGTAGAACTTGTTCACTAAGTCACTAGGCTCCTACTTTTCTTAAAAATTGCACTTAATTGTACTCTTAATTAAATATTAAAATAAAAAATTAACTAATTAGCCATTGAATTATTGCATCGTCGTAAGTCGGGACATGACGAAAAGTTGTACAAGCCAATTCAAAACATTTGTTTTCCCGCCCGGGGTACTTTTGAAAAAAAAGATACTAACATAAAATAAACAAACTTACAAAATCCAACTCGTAAAACACCTGTGGGATTGCAGAGCATTAGTGAGTTTGGTTGAGCCTCTCTTGGTATAAGAGGCACCATGGCCTAGTGGTAAACACTAGCAACCTTACCTTTTGCTCTGCTCGGGATCGAATCCCGGTCCACCCCTTTTTTCCCACAACCCCACACACCTCAATTTAAATCTATATTCTGAGACAACGGCTATAGCTACAAAAAATCACAATACCATTATGGGTAGGGAATCACATCAAGATCAAATCTATCAACTCATGTTCTACACCAAATTCAAATACCAGCACAATTAATACAAACGTGAAAAATTCAAGGTTTTGAAAAAGGTCAAAAAAAGGAAAAACTTTTGCATGAAGCAGGGTGAACTAGCGTTGATAGATTTGTTCTTCATCGTCTGACGCATCGATAATGGCATTGTGGTTTACTGTATATCTTACCCTTCACTCAAAGGATACTCAACCTTGAGTTGTCTATACTACGATTTCGTTTTAACTTTAAATTCTCCATGATAGCACTTTCGTGAAAACTAGGACAGAAACTATTGCACGCACAATTATGATAATAAAAAAAAAGTTTCAGAGTGATATGATGGCATCAAATTGAATAATACTTTGTCGTCTAATATTTTAAGATACTAATTTTTTTCAATTTGAACTAGGTTTGAAGGAAAACTTGACGGCGAAGTTATTTGAAGTACGTGGATTTTGAAGCCATGTGAGATTAAAGTGTCATCAAGGAAGGAAATATTGCAAATATACAAATATCTTAACGCATTGTGTAAACCTAATCACGGTTTTAAGAATAAAAATATTTACACAATTTTTAAATTTAATTGAATTTTTTTCGAGCTAGTTCATCGGCGCTATATATTTAATCCTAAAAATATACTTCCTTGGCAGTTAAGTATTACAAAAAGAGACCAAATTAAACCCTCAGTGGCTATTTGGAAGAACTATCAGATAACTCTCGTGTAAATTAAATTCTGGTTGAGATAGATATTTTGAACTGATTTCAGTATTTTTTTTTTAAATAGTATACAGAAACGTAAGGAACTCGGTTTGAATTGCGTGAAATACTCCAGACTCATATTTTTTTTTTTAAATCGAGATTTCGATGAGTCTCAACGTTTCTGTAAATTTAAAAACAATTGGAACGCAAATGAAAAAGAAGGAATTAGAACCGAATCATTCCATCAAATTGCTTATGTCAAATGTCGTCTATTTGGCATTTGGCGTAAGCCATTTTCAGGTTACAAATGCTTATACACCGAATTTTGAATCGAACAATTTTTTCTGCATCATTTTTAGAAATTTTTTTAATTTTGACTCAAAAAACTTGTTTGCTCTAGAAGCAATGTGGTCAAATAAGTTGGACCCTCAAAATCTCTTATTCTACACATTATGTAACGTTTAAATACTTAACCAATTAACGAAGCCAGACAGTTTGTATTATTTAACAAAGTTGTTCCAGTTGACAAGTTAAAGAAATATAAGTAAATTAACCTCGAAAATACTATTTTGAAAAATTACAACCATATTTGTGTATATATGTTGTATATAATGTTTAATAAACTTTCATTTTTTCAAAATTTGGTTTACTGTAACATGATTTTTGCGAACGTTCAAGTTAATATACAATTAATATCCAATCGCGATAGCTGAAATGGCGTATTTTGCAATTGGTATTAACCAAAGAAACTATAAATGTAGAAACAATTTTGCTATATAGTACTTCGAGCATTCCAAGAAATAGTTCATTATTCCAAATATAATTGTGGAAAAAGCTTGACCCGTTCCCAAAAAATAATTAATAAGGCAAAACAATTTTTCAATATTTTTTATGTTTTCGGTTTTTACAGTTATTTTTTATTGTGCTTAATTTAATATAAGAATAAGATGTGGTTGGGTTTATTTAATTTTTTTCGTTCCTAATTTTATTGTGCTTTATTTTTTTATTTTTAGTAGGTTTTGGTTAGTTTTAGAAAAATCTCTCTCCCTATGTCTGAATTCTCAATTACTCTTGAAAGAATAGAGTTTGGATTAGATTTCTTGTATAAAACATAAGATGCTTGTTTGAATGTTTTTGCATCATTTTTTGTATTCCCCTAATTGTTGTCTTCAGGAGACAAAGACTCTTGTATATGAATTTACGATTTGCCTGCAGAGAGGACATCGACTGTTTTCAGTATTGAGGCGATCACAACATTCCCTGTTGCATAAAAATTAAACATAATTACTCGCTAAATTAAAAACAATTAATTAATATAAATTTTGGTTTATCTTACTGGCATATGCAAATATGATTACAGGGAGAGCAGAGGACACATACTGGTTGCACAAGGCAAATGACGCAGATACCACTCGTTTCGTTACCAACATTTTCTTGAGTAGCGTTGGGCGTATTTTCGCTGGTTGGAACATGAGCGAATAATGTTGCAACACGTCTAGTTCTGGTCGTAACTACAGTTTCAATTCTTGCAAATATTGAAGCATTGGGTCTTTGCGAAGTCACAGATCGCGTAGGGCGTGGCGTGATGTTAGAACGTGGACTTGCTCTCAATGGACCAACTTCGTTGTTCCCTTCTTCGGGAAGCCTGGTATAAAATTTAGTTGATTTGGAAATACTAAGTTTTAATGTAAATTGCTTTTACATTGATAAAAATATACCTCTAAGATTCCAAATAATGGTTGTAGTAGTAGACTTGACAGCACAAGGCAACGTTGAAGGGACAGGAGGCACAATGGCAAGTTTTGAAATGTGATGAGAGCTAGTAGCCATTCATCTACATCTTTCGTAATATTATTTCTGAAAATAAGAAGTAAAAAAAGCCATATATTGATGTGATACCGTAATTCCAGGCTCTGATCACGACTCGTGATAAGTTGAGAGATTGACTTAGAAAGTCTAAAATGAGGAAACGACGACTCAGGCCCTCGCGTGCTTTTAGTCTCCAATTTTCAAGTACCTGTGAACGCCCATCCAGATGAATTATGCACATGGTTTTAGCAATAATTTTTTTAGATATAAAATTTCATATTGTGGATTAGAATGCGCAACCTGTGGAATATACTTGCCCAAGCTAAGTATAGTGTTGCCAAGACCCATGATGGTGAAGATAAGATAACCATTTGCGGAAGGGATAGATATCACAGCAATCATTGACACAATTCCAACGGTGTACACGGTATAAATTATGCAAATTATGCCGTCTTTCGTGAGTTTTTCTGCGTTTGTCATACAGTAAGTTGTAAGAGTAATAACCAATCGTTCATAGTTATAAAGTGTCAAATTACGTCAAATGCCTTATATGCGCGATACATAAGAAGTGAAATTGAAACAGGACAAACCGAGACAATCATATCTGCAATCCAATATGATTGATCATCGAACAAAGAATCACTTTGTGTTCCCCACTGTCAAATATCGTAAAAACATGGATTATGAACTACAATGATATTATTACAGAAAACATTAATTTTAATACCGGGTAATATTGGCAAAACTCACATTTGCCACTTTGTAGGAAAAAATGCCAAAGGAATATAAACATGACACAATAGTAGAGTGAAGCAAAAGTACAACAAAATCCAGGCTCAAACCTACAACACTACAAATAAACCTAAATTTGCTGCATTCATTTCACTTTCCAAATCTATGCAGCTGTACTCACTCTTTCAACTCAATGTGAATCAACCGAGCTTGATAATATAAGGCGGCAAAGGACGCAATCCACGAAATCCATTTTAAAAACGTTACCATTGAATAGGCGACATTACTCCTGAAAACGTCCACGTAGAGGAAGATTCCTCTGGCAAGCGGCTTTCTAACGTTTAGAAAAGGTTATAAAATAAGTGTTTAATTTTGAAGTCGTACTATTAAGATATGAGTTGTTTATCAGCAGCTTCGACAATTTCTTTCGAACTGAAGTCAGTGTAAGGAAGTTGCAAATTGTAATATTGTACATCAAACGTAATCTAAGTTGCAAGTTACGTAGAATTTATCTGCGGGGACGCCATAACCTTTCCAGTAACGAGTATTCGGCCAGGGTGAACAGATTGTAGCCTTAATGTTCTATCAAACCACCCCTGAAAAAATGTAAAATATGCATACTTTCAACACAGCATTTAAAAAAAATCTTCCAAACAATTTCTAATACAAGCATTATTAGATCACTTCTATACTTATGAACAACTGCATTTGAAAACTAGTCATACTAGAAATACAAAATTTTGTATTTGAATTCAGTACAATACATTAGATTATCTTTCATATCTCATAAACTCAATATGCTGTCATTGAATTATGACATTAGCTTAGTTATTAACATAATTAACCTGTGATTTACACAAAAGTAGCACTACATTTGACTTTAGAAGGAAAGATTTGATACACGATTTAAAGTTATTTTGAAACATAGTTAAGATTTTATGTAATTGGAGCTAAAAAAGAGCTCAAATAACGGGCCTAAAATAAAGGGCCTCAAAAATAAGAGCTCAAGCGAAAACGGACCTAAAATAAAGAAGCTTAAGTAATAGGACCTAAATTATTCAAAATGTTTTATTATTAACACTAAACGTTTATAAAATGATAATTTACACTAAACCATTAAATAGTAAAGTAATAATCAATAAAGCTAACCTAACCTAACATCACAAACATAAACCAAATAAATGTTCTTAATAATATATACTATTAACCAATTAATAAACACAAAAAAATCCTTTCTAACCTAAATCAAAATTTGAATAAGTACTTGTAATACGTGCGGATAATTCCAATGAAATTTTAATTGTAATTAATATCATGTTTTTTAGGATTTGTATAAACAATTAATTATTTTAATTATTTTAGCTCCTTTTCTTTTACTTTAGCTCCTTTATTTTAGACCTTTTTTCTCTCTAGCTTCTATTTTTAGGCCCTTTTTAGCTTCTATTACTTGTTTTTATATATTAAGTTGCGATTCAGTTGTTGCGCCACTCCCCAAAACCATTGTTCACAATTTAAGTTAGAAAGTTTAGTATAAAATGAACAGCATTAAAAGGACAAACACGTTCGTAGTAAAACATAATTTCTACCTGATCAAAGATCCGTTCTCCATTTTGAATCAATTGGACTGACGTGATGTTTTCGATAATACCGTCTTTGTCACATTGCAAGTAAAGTACAGCATCTTGCGCATTCCAGAACGTGTTTCGAAATGACAATCTATGTTTTCGGTAATGCTCAATTCGCCGAGAGGTTTTATTTGCATAATTAATAACATTACCCTCCCTTTACTGTGATTTTCCCGGCCTTTCCTAGCACAATATAAACATTATGCGAACTTTCATCGTCAACCGGTCTCACGGATATTGGCTGTTCATTGTAGGGCCATTCATCGTCGTCCGGTGCTGGAATACCTGAAATTATATTTGCAACAGATCTACAAATTTGCTATATAAATGCTACCTTATAGCACATTTACGACTTGACTTACCTCCAGCATGTACAAACAGCAGGCAAAATAAATGGAAAACCTTTGTGCTACACATCAAAAATGTTTCAGTTTTGTTAGTGTGCAATCAAAAGAAGTTTGCAAAAATAACTTAGGATATAACAAAGAAAAAACTTTATTTGCACAATTTTCTTAGGACTTGTAAAAAAATTGTTCTTTTCTTGCCTAACAGTCCTGGAAGTGTGGCCTCAATAGAGATGAAGGGTATGTTACACATGTTATGGAATACTTTGCAAAATAATAAATACTAAAAATAATACTTTACGTTGATTAAGTTTATGTAAAATAAAAATACTAAACGGGTACCGGGGAAAGGTGCTAAACGTAAAATATTGTCACAATTGATTGGTGTTCAATACTTTTTATAAGTTTTCTTTTGGTATTACGACAAGGCATCACTAAGCTTATTAAATAATTTTATATGAGAATAGGTGAAGTGCTCTCAATGTGAGCATTATTTTTCTTAAAAAATTTTGTCAACCTTGTAATAAATGTTTGTCCAATTTATTAATATATATTTTTTAAACATATTTTATTAAATAACTCTGGGGCTATCGATTAATTAAAATTTAGAAGCGTAAGTCATAGGGAGTTTAAATAAAACCTGGAACTGAGCGTTTGCTAAGGTCATCAAATATACTTCACCACGTAGGATGATTAGGACTGTATGATGTTAACCTTGAGATATGCGTCATTGAGTGAGTCAAACTTGTTCCTTTGCAACATTCAACGTTATCTTAAATTAAAGTACAGCTTCGTTGCCACCGCTGGGTATATATTTTAAATGCTACACCCCATACTCTGCAAACGATTAAATTTGTAGCCTTCATATGTGATTCCGTTTCCAATACTATTTCGCTAATGCTAGAATTTCATACTTATTGAACTGAATTATTATAAAAACAATTTTAGCGCAGAATATTTGAGCCCAAATAGGTACAATAGGTATTTTAATTGTAAAATACACTTTACTATAAGTAGGTTTATGAAAAGTTACTAAACTACCGAACTTTATTAAATAACTAAGATTACCAAAAGTTTTTTCTCGTAGGAGTGTAAAATCATTCACAGGATTTTGGTGACAAGGTTGAACAATTAATAAATTTTAGTTGTATATAGTACAATGGTTAACATACGGAGCAATATCCGTATACATAATACTTATTTAATATTTAGTATAGTAGTCATGTCACATTGCCTTTATTACAAACAAGTATAGACCCCGTCCTTAAGACGGGAGAACTAAAAACATCTGTACGAATTGTTATATATTATTTTGTTATCTCTTATGAGAACATTCCTCCTTGCTAAATTCCTAAATTCCTACTAAATAGAAAAAGCCCTTGGGAGTTGCGTATGTAGTGTAGCAGCAAAATAACAGGTCATAAATGATGCGACTCTCCTTTTCATCTTTCTATTTCATTACCTATCACCGCTGTCTTCTATTCCTTATCTTCGAGAACACTGGCCCTAATCGAACACAATAAAGCGACTTGTATAGATCTGGCCACGGCTAATTGAATAGTTAATTAGGTAACAGATGCATGTGCACTAAATATACCCTTATAAGTAAGTTTCAGGAATACTCTGCTGCAAATTCGCCACCATGAGTATGATAGAAATTATAATTGCAAGTAACATGAACTCAATAAGTGTTAATTATGACCATTCTACCCGAGTTAAATAGATCTGTAAATGAAACACTTAAAATAAATACTTTGAAAAATAGGAGAATAAAAATTACAGCCTGAATTATTTTTTATGCAGTTAGCATGGGCTATCACGAGTATTTCGAGTATTTTGATTTAATAATTAAACTTAGGCTGGTTAATCAGTGATTACAATTTTTCCAAAATATATATTTTAGTTTGTTTTCATTTATGTAGTTCGGTTACATACATTTGGAGCGATTTTCCAAGTGCTTATGTTATGACTCTATAAAACCCAACATTATTATTAATAAAATCGTTGTGATGAATTCACTTTGACATGGACAAGGCAGGAGTTAGTGGTTTAATGCCATCAGATATTTCATCTCACTTCGAAGTTGGCATTGTTTTGTTGTATTCATCCATGTAGCAGTACACCACCCACATTTGATAAAACTGGACAATGCACCCAATGCATAAACCAACAAGTCTTGCTGCAGTTATTTCCTTAACAAAGGCACTGACAATGTTGATCAGGAGAATAATTGCAGTAACAATTAACCAAGTTCGGCATTCTGAGGTTGTTTCCTTTATAAATAATACATAAGAAACCAAGAATTTATCAATGCAATTTGTAGACTGTACCTGCTTGGCGGCTTGGAACAAGTTCAGATTTATGCCAAAATGACATACAATTATTATAAGAGTTAGGACAGAAACGGCGGCTAAAGAAAGGGCTCTGCCTTCCTCTGTGTTTGAAAATAAACAAAAATAAAGATTAATCCCACATTCGCAATATTTTCCACAATGTGATTAAGACTAGCATGTTGACAATATTTATTAAAATAAATCACAGAATGTGTAATAGTTAGCAGGCTAGCAACCAAAAACTATTTCGGTTATAATTTGATGAATTTATTACTGTCGTTGCATCAATAACGATCAATCAATCGATCAAGACCTTACGCTCTTTGCCGGATTCTTCGGAAGGGGAGTTCGGATTTTCAATAGGAACAATGAAGGCAAAAATCGCAATGACAACGAGACCGATAACGTCTACAACCTAAGTCACAAAGTATGAGGTAAACATTCTACAAATGTTTTAAAACTAGGTAACGCAGCCCGTCGTACGACATGAAAATTGTTGTATCCTAGATTTTGATTTATTTAAAAATGTAAATTAAAAAAGATGCCTATCTCTTGCGTTCATCCGAGTGCCATTAAATGTTTGTTTAAACAATAAGCCAAAGGCTTGTTTTGGAAATCCTTTCTCCTCGACTTCCATTCTCTCACTAAACGTAAAAGTTGCGTTGAGAGTTGGCACATGCATGGTGGCTTGGAAAACAAAGTTCTAACAAACGCTTACCAGTTGGGCCGATAACGCTGTTGATCTTTGTGTTTGCAAAAAATTAACTTCCGCCGAAATTTTGTAAACAAAAAATAAATAAACAAAACGGTCTTCTTCGCATAATTGTTGACGCTAACCTGTGAGGTCAAAGCGTCAATGTGGTTCTGGGGTCATCGGGACTATTTTGAGGTCAAGGGGTCAATTTGGAGGTCATTGGGTGGTCAATTCTGTGTGTGAATACTATGGTTACGGTTGTTGAAAAGTCTCGGCTGAAATCTCAACGGAATTTAATTTTTTGCAAAAACGATGATCAACAGAGTTATCGGTCCACCTGGTAAGCTTGCATTTTGGTTTCCAAACCACCTTGGGCACATGCGTATTCTCGTCCACTCGCCCATTTCTTAGCAAATTTTCTCTGTAAAATGTAAACCAAAATCTACCACTACCCTCGTTTTGTCATGCACATTTTCGCCTTTACTTAATATATATATAGAAATACGTACTTACCATATTAATATTTGCAACAACTTTAACTCCCGTCTTCAAACTACAGCAGCAGGGATTAGTCATTGTATTAAAAGACGTTGAAGAAATTTAGAAGCTTGTAGTTTGTTGAAATAAATGAACATTTTAAGCCTTTATAGTAAACTAGTCACAGATGTTCTTTTTTTTAAGAACATCTTTTGGCCTTTTTATGGGCCAACAATAATTATTTTATTTTGGAACATCTGAGAGTGCTTAATTTGTAAATTTTGGAACACTTTTATTATTAAAAAAACACTAATGAAATGACCGTTATTTAATTGACATATTTGAGGATTTCATAACAAAAACATGTGTCGTAATTCGTAAACTTCAACATACTGTAAAAAAAACACTTAGGTTTTGTATTTCGAAATTACAACTGCTGTATCTGACTGAGAGTGCTTTGCATTGCTAAATAACTTCATTACTATTTCATTTTGCTTCATTTCATATTAAATGCATATTATCTTGTGAAGCAACCGATAACATTCAAAGTGCACCGAGTGTCATATTCAAGTACACTATGAAACTTTTATTACTAAAAATGATTATACACAGAATTTGTTTAATTTAAAATTAAACTAATAATGAAAATGAAATCAATAGCGCGTCCCAACATACAATTTTATTAACTACTACAGATTTTTTGGATAAATTTACCAAGCCAATGTATAAATTCAACGAATTATAACAGATTCTGGTGTATATCTTTTGCTCCTTGAGGATTCTGTGAGGATTCCACACAAAAACCGCGTGGCGTATTCCAGTAAATTTATACGCCTAATATTATTAATGATTCTAAGGCACATCACAGTTGCCCGACTACACTCATGCGCATTTCAACCAGTTATGATGTCTAAACTATGAGTTTCCAATGAAATATACGTTAGGTAAAGACCAAAAAGTAGTTCATTTGATCAAGAGAAAATACCAAATCACCTGATCCTCTCTTACCACACGTTGTTATTCATAAAAAAGAAATAAATGTTTACATCGCACAACTTATATGTCAAGTATAATCAGAGATTTTTTGCAATATTCATGGATATTGACCGAGGTTTGCCTTCTGGTAAGCATCAGTTGTTAGTGGAATAAAGTAGTCTTCACATAATAAGCCCGCCACAATATTGCACTAAAGGATCAAAACCACTATACATGATCATTGATCATCTGAACGTCAAATTCTAAAGGTAAGTCTAATTAAGTAAAGGTAATTCTTATTGGTAAGATAATTTTTTTTTCAAGTTAAATAATGTTTAGCAAGTCTTTCCCGTTTGTGATGTATATGCTAAACGTAAATTAGTAATTTAGAATTACGTCAGCATAAGACATTAGCAGTAGCACGAGTACAATTTAACCACTTATGCCCTAAAGCATTAGTCAAAACTTCACTCGGTGATTGAGGTTTTAATAAAATTGTGTGGTTCGGTAGAGCTCCCTAACTAATGAGCGTCTCCCACAATCTCTCACTGGCCTCTGCCGTAAACCCAGCGGTTCGGAAATCGGAGTATAAGTATCGGAATCAATTTTCATGTAAAAATCAACCTAATTTCCACAGTCTAATCAAACCATTCGATCTGCACCCAAAACCTTACACTGTTTATTTTCTATATTTAATTCCCGTTCATTTACTTTCTTTTTTTAAAGTTCCATTTTGCATTCATGCCTGCAACCTCTGGGTCACCCTTACGTTTATTGGACAATGAGAGGGTCAAGCGGGCATTCATATCTTTTATTCCTACAATTGTTGTCGTTAGTGATATTAGCAATAAAAGCATAATAGGTTCATTGTCATAGGTTCATTGATATTGCATGGATAGATTGCGAGATGCTAAATTTACTCTGTTTTGGTCGTTCAGTATTGTAACTCTAGAATTAAACTAATATTTCTCAATTATTATATCTTCCACCAAACGTCACGCTAATGCATGATATCATCGTGCTTATTATTTATGGCTTGTGTAATTCCGCTCCAGGCAAGCCAATCACTTGCGAATCCAATAAGTGTAATTATTGCACTCTCGTCATCATCTTGATTTGGATTCCCTAATCAAACAATGATTGATACAACAAACGCCATATCTATATATTGAGCATTACAAAATCAATGCAAACTGAAAATATAACAAAATTAGACAAATCTATATACATATATATTTATATTTGTATAATATAAGTGTTTTCAAAGAAGCAACTAAAGCGCATTGTGTTGATTTTCTTCTTTGAATCACATTACAGCACGCGTAGTATATCCTAAATTATTAGGTTGTGAGGTATTACCTCACACATATATTTAGTGAAATGCCCATAAGGGCCAAGACGCGGCATACAACGCCGCCACCTAACAGGCGGTGCGCCTCACGCTTAAACCCTCGTGCTGTGCACGAGGAAGGAAGAGGATCTCGGCCACTCGCCTCATCTTCCTCAGAAGGTCCCCAGCCGCCAAGGAGGACGGAAGCTCTCGGCCATGGAGCAGGACTCGCCGCGGTACGCAACCTTCTCCATCCTCCAGGGTTCCCACAGGCCAAGTGCCCCTTCACCCTTCAGTCCCTTAAGCCTGGAAAGGCTTGTGTCAGGAGTGGCACCAGCACCTGGAAAGGTGCAGTACCAGGAGTGGTTCTTCCCTTAAGGCTCCTCCTGTCTTTCTCGGCCATAGGCCTTCAGTAATTGTTTAGGCCCCTTAAGGGCTTATGATTGTTTAGGCCACGAAGGCCATAAGGTTAAATTTGCCCTAGAGGGCTCTAGGTTAGGTTTTGTGGGTTAAATAAACCCAGCCTTGGGTCAGTGAGCCCTTTTAAGTACCCGTTTGCCCCCTTCATTTCATTAGTTAAGGGCCTGGGTAGTGGAGGTCACTGCCCAAACCTTACATCTGGTGCCTCAAGACAGGCTGATCTGACGGGGGATTTGGGGGCGGGGTGGTGTGAGGCTGTGGAGCATGGCAGTAAGTGTACCATGTGAACTCTCACAGATAAACCACCATTCCTCGTGTAGGAAATGCCAGATTGGCCCAGTG
>VYYI01002599.1:0-14396 GCA_021029175.1 Bilobella aurantiaca | reverse complement strand
ACGCCTCCACACTAGGACAAACAGTGACAACAAAGCTGTTCTTTTGGGGACAAATAAAAGTACCATCATCGTCATCGTAGCAGAACGAATACGTGTATTTGTTGAGAGTACTACTCTTAATGAGTTTGTAGTAATAAGTATTCTTTATGATTCCTGCACGACATACATCAGGCGTCTTGGACCCAGCTGGGCAGCAGTAAGAAGCTGCCGGTTCATCTGTGATTTTCATTCCAATACCAGTGGCCGTGACACTGTTGTTGGGCCAAACGGCTTTTTGACATGGCGCGAGGCAGTGGGCAAGGTTTGTGCTATGCAAATCTGCAATAACGGGATCTTCTAGTGGATTTTGATAGAAATCCTGCTCCGTCGGACAGTCTGTACTGGCGTTAAGGCTAAATGCTGTTGAGCTACAATTGTAATCTTTCTCTACGTACAGTCCTCCAACGTCATACGTCTAAAGATTATGTATATATTAAACTTGGAAGCATAATATCTAAAATTGTCTACAAATTATTCTATTGACGCACGAGAACCCTAACGTACACGTACATACTCTACTTTAGCCTCAAGTTTGCAATAATAGGTTGGATTTCATGATCATGACGGTAGAATTTCCACGTCACTAGAATCTTTCCTTTTGTATAATTTCATGGCTACACGCGCAAATTTTTGGACGCAAATATTATTTTGCGATTACGTACTCTACTTTGAGGTTTCGCGTGACGCAAAACTCATACATTTGCGCAACTAATTCATTGAATGACGTTTAGTTTCAAAAATAGCCCAATTTTTTTTTGTATGCGACACGAGGCAAAATGAATGGTAGTACATGTAATGTGAAAAGCATTTGGATAACTTTCAGTTATAGTCAAGAAATAGTACAAACCATAACTTCGAACAATTAAAAAAATATGTTATTTACCCTAAATCACATTAGACTAATTATAAATGTGAAAAACTTGTTATGTTGTGCAATACTTCTCATTAGTCCTAAGAAAAATTAAACTTACTGTATTAACGGGTTCAATTATGACAGGAAATATGTCAAAGCCATCGACGGCACTGATGTCAAAGTACTGGATCCCATTAATGACGCCGCACTTTGGAAAGTTGAATTCTGTAAACAGTGATGCCGGTGGCGTACAACCAAATGAAGGGCAGGGTGGGAGTGACTGGCCAACAGCGCATTCGTATCCATCTTCATTACATCTACCCTTCGTCGCAAATCGTCCAATCCAACCTATGGTAGGGATCGGGAAGACATATGAACCACCGATGCGAATTTTTACTGGAATTTGCGGAATAGTCCCAGGACTCCCTGCGTTGTTTGCCGGAAGGATCCAGATATCCTCTGTGCAGTTATTGACATACATAATGTTGTTTCCCTCAGTACACTCAACGTCGTCCGGATCTTCAGTGGGTGTACCACCATTGTTTCCTCCTGTAGGGTCATTAATGTCAACAATGTAACTCACGCTATTGTCACATGAAGCCACAGTTCCGAGAGTATTATCTTGCTGTCCTTTAGAATACACAACAACGGAGCAATGGTCACTCTGCAAAATCCAGAAGATCATTCTATGTATTTATGTACTTATAAATTTAATTTAAACTTAAGATATCAAAAGGTCAAATACAGAAATGAAACAACAACAAACCCTTCCATCGACAAAGGAAGCAAATAAAGATTTTCAGAAACAAAAATTTCATGAAAGTGGTTCTCCTTTTTCCCCACAGTAAAATACAGTCATGTCAATACGGTATATATATATACATATACAGTGCTTCCCAAGTAAAACGATACATCGCTCTAATAAAAACTTTGTTTATGGCAAAACCATGGAGGGAAATTAGTAAGAAAAATATGTGGAATCGAGAGCAAAATAACCCATAACTTGAAAAAAAAACCTCCATTGTTTACAATTTTTCAAAAATCTCCATTACCGACCCTTTTGGGGTGTAACCTTTTACTTGGGAAACACTGTATATATATATATATATATATACAATATATATATATATATATATATAAACAAATGTTCATACTTATGCATGCATCTAGTATATATAATAATTGTATAAAAGTTGTATAAAAGTATCAATTTCTCGCCCTGTGGATGTATAAGTTGTCGTTAACAAGAACCACATAAATTTCCATTTAATTTGGATTTGCTACCGTGTTCTTCATCATACTTAATCCTTACCAGTGCTTTGATCGACATGTCGTATGTAAATGGCCTTTGACCGCCATCCGACAGGATTTGGTAAGTGGTGACATCAGTAGTTCTGGTTGAAGGTGGAAAAGTGAACACTGCTCTGGTTCCAGTTAGTATGTCACAACCAATGGCAGTATTTGGACATGGGTCTATGTGGTTGCCACCTGCATCAAGTGGAGACTGGAGGTAGAACTGACCGTTGAATCCATCGACTCCAATAGTGACAAAATAGGTATTTCCTGGTAGAATTGAGAAGTTATCTGATGGTGTAATGCTGCCAGTGCCAGGAGTGATGAAGTTTCGAATTGTTACTGCATGTGTGGCAGAATTATTGAACGTCACTGTTGGATTTGACAAAGAACTCTCGATGAGGGTGAGGAGTAAGAATGTATTAAAATAGGCCATCATAAGGCCACAACAACAAAAAGTTACGAATGCTGACTAGATGCTCAAAAAACTGATATTTCTAGAAAAGGACACAAAGGAGTGGTTGTGCGTCAAAGGATTATTTTTAAAATTCATAGCCGCTATAAAATATTAATTTACTATTCCAAATCCGTTATTGTACTGCTGTCATAAGCGGTTGAAAAATAAATGGTGAAATATTCTTATTACACGTGTAACACAAGTTCCTCGAGCGTGTGGCAATTAGTAAACTCTATATGTTAACACCATATCGAAGCTAAATCTTATTTTTCGATCTAAATTTGGAACTAAAATTGTAAACACGTACACAATATTTTAATTATTTCTTACGTCAAGCTCTACGGTCTAAGTAAGAGTAAACAATTTTCAGTTTTCAGCTACTAAATTTTGAAATTTTTTTCGTATCTTCTTGAACAACGCCTAATTTCGGCACTCTGTCTACACGATGGCTATTTTATAGTATTTGACATTCGCCTATAGGCCTGGTCAATTTTGGCGTGAGTGAGTGGGGGAGCGTGGATTTAGCCTGTGAGTCGGCAGGGAAGTTCTGAGGTCTGAAGCTAATGGGTTTTATGCTGGGCAATGAACGTGGGGTTGACCACCGAGGAGCCTCTTGCTTAGCCAGAGGCTGAGCACCACCTTGCGCATAACTACCCACGTTCAGCCTCCACAACCGCAACTTCCCAGGCCTCCACTCACCACTACCACACCACCGCTTTTTTACTGTGCTGACTGTGCTGTTGCCGGGATTAGATCTCGGCACCTACTCAAGTTAGGACAAGCGTCATATACCTCGATGGTTAAAACCAGAAGGCTAAAATTCCAATTTCTAATTAAATGAATCATCGATGCAAGACTTGATGGTTTTTTGAACCACGGAAGCTAAGACAAGATACAAAGAGCCATTGTTGCATAATATGCAAAGCACACATAAAATTTCTTTAACGCTAAATTTAATTTTCACAAATTTTAAATATCTAATAAAGAAGAGGTGGCTTATTAACTTATACAAATACGATACTTTTAAATTTCAAGGAGAAGACTACTTTTTTGAGGAACGTAGAAACATACATTGTAGCATAGGATTGTCCCTAGACACTAGATAGTCACGAGCGGGCAGTCATTCATGACGCAGCAGATGTATTTAGAATAATTTTTATTTCTTTAGTGGAATAGAGGAGCAATGGAACCCTGCACGTTGTGAATCTGCTATTTATTTGCATGTACATTATTGTTGATTTCATTGGTTTTACCACATACACGATTAGCTAACTACGATTAACAATTAACCTAAGAAATTAAGTTCCATGAATTTTTGGGTTCTTATGTTCACGGAACTATAGCGTTTATGTAGCTTAAACGCGACTCCTAATTAGTTAATTGTTAATGAACAATTAGTAAACAATAACTTTTGAAAACTAATTTTCACTTATGATTAGGGGTTCTTATGTACGCTCAACCTAACTGTGACATTGAAATCGCTCAGAAACAGTTCCAAATTGGTTAATTGTAATTAACGATTAGAAAAAATTAACTTATATATATATATATATTAATATATATACTACCTGCACCGTGCCGATTCGCGGCACTCCTTTGGCTAGCAGCTTCCCGCAGAAACAATATTTCCGCCGTTACTATAAGTGAAAAAAGCGCGCTGCGGCGCACTGGACTTACTCAAAATATTATTTAAAAATCGCTTTCGGAAAACTGGCTGGATTGGGGGAAACGTTACGCAAGTTAATTTTCTTATAAGCGGTTTAGGCTTTAAAGTTTCCGCTCAAAGCATGTCTTTCTGTGAGAAAAATTAAGCAAACCCTAATTTTTCTCAAGCGTAAAGGTTCTGATCTACACAATGTTGATGATTATAGTTCAAACTATGCCCAAACTCGGTACTTTTTTCGGTACTGAAATTTTTCGGAACCGACATCTGACGATTTTATTACTCTGCTTTTCAACAGAGTGATCACGCAAGAATCTGGAACTATCCAAACCATTATGACAATAACCGTTAGAAAAAAAAATCTCTAAATGTGATCGAAACATAGTTTTTTATTAGAGTTTGATCCTAATTCACTCCAGCTATCAAGCTCCCTTCTTTGGAATCTAGGGCACCTGTAGCTCTAACTGAAAGTGCTGAAATATTATATGCGAAAGTATCAAAATATAATTTTGCTACAATTAATCAATTTGTAGTTTGACCACTCCATGAACCAACCTCATTTAGATGCACAAAAATATTTAGGGTATTTTGACATTTTACCCTTAAAAACTTTAGTAAATTTTATTTTGCTGGAAATTGGTTTCTAGATTGTATTTTTGACGCTGAATCCGAATTTACCATCTCCGTGACCATAGGGGGTCAACTTTGACCCCCTAAGTGGCCCCTTTCTTTTCCTTGAACTAGAGTAAATGTGCATGTAACGGCTCAAATTGAAAGCGTTTTCGACGGAGAATTCATTTTTCACACTTTTGTGACCTCTTGAGGTCAATTTTTTGCAAAGTTTGGTGTCCTTTAGCGGTTAAATTGGACCCTCTATGGTCAAGGGGATAGCAAACTCGAATTCAGCGTCAAAAATACATGCTATAAACCTATTTACAGCAAAATCGAACAGGGGGGATTTCAGAACGTATAATCGCGAATGTCCTTTGATACAAGAATTTTGAAATTTTTCAATGGACACCTAGAAGTAATACATGTAAGTACTTTTTTTTAATAGATTTGTTTGCAATAGAGGTTTGTTTACAACTTTTGATATCTGTGGAATAACATAGTGTCTTTTCCCATACTTTCTTCGAATATTTAATTTTACTGAAATATATTTTCATGACAATAGATTAGAGAAGTACTATGCCGATATTAAATCAAATTCACTTCAATTGCACCATGAGTATAGTAGCAGTCAAAATGATACTCCATAAATAGATTAATTTATCTGTTGTAACTTTAGAATAACGACTGAGATTTTTAGCATTTTTAGACCACTTGAATTGTGAAATTTTGGGATTCACCTTTAAAAATTAATTTTTTGCCAAATTTTGTTTTGTACCCAAGATAATTTTTCAAAAATATAAAAAAAACTCGAATTTCAGTAGTTGTAAAAATGCAAAGGTTTTGTACTAATTAAGAGTTAATAGCTTGAAACATCGGTCCAAGTGGTTTAGCGAGAAGTTACAAAAAGTGAAAACAGTTTATTCAAAAATTTGCTTGGGCAGAAGGACAGATTTATTGGGTGAGGCCAGGGGCCACCAACTTATTCATCATGCTCATATTTTTGCATATAGAGTTACAGGTCTTTTGGTTTACTACGAAAAAAAAGAGCGGCGATTTCAGCACAGAATGCCTTATGGCTTCATCTTACGATCAACAATAGGAAGCCATCCAAGAGCACAGACGAGAAAATAAGATTGAAGATATCTTTGTGTTTATATACCATGTAGAGCGTCATTTACTACGAAAAAAAAGAGCGGCGACCATTGAATATTCCTTTGTAGAAATTAACGTAAACGACACAACGAGAATTAAAGGAAATTTTATATGAAAATAAAGTGTAAAAGGTTCATAATGTTAATTTTTCAAAATCATTTATTGCCATTGTCAAACGTTTTGCAATTTGCAAATTTTTTATAAACATTATTAGAAGTTATAGTACAAAAATATATCTTATTTGCGCAAAAGACCTATAAAGGGGAAGCTGCAACTTTCGTTTTTCATTTTGAATATGTGCTTCATTGTAAGCGTAGGAAGCGTTGTGAATAGGCTGACAATGGTCTCACACTTTCTTGAGGCCTCGGCGCAAGGGCCAATTCTTTGTAAGGCCCCTAGATCTAGCTTTGCGATAACTTTCATGACTTCCCTTTCAATTTCAGCACAGAATGCCTTATGGCTTCATCTTACGATCAACAATAGGAAGCCATCCAAGAGCACAGACGAGAAAATAAGATTGAAGATATCTTTGTGTTTATATACCATGTAGAGCGTCATCATTTTCCAGACGCCCTCCCTCAACCTATGCGCTACTCCGAGTAGCGTTTTTGAAGCATTACATGACATATTTTCATAAATCACAAAAAAAGTAAAAAAATTTTTTTTACATTGTTGTTTTAAGTATATCACAATTAAAGTTATGTAATATCTTGAATTATGGTTTAGTATCTTACAATTAGAGAGATCTTGTTATTGAAGTTGCGAAAAAATTTAGTTAGCTAAAGCTGTCCAACCAAATAATTTAAAGTGATGAAAACAGACGGAAGAAATAAAAAGTTCTTGTACCAATTTTATTTCACTGTATTCACAAAATCTCACTATAGATGGTTAATTCTTAACACAGTGAAACGATTCAAATTAACATCCATGTACTTTGAAATATTATCTAGAATAAAAATTTCACAAATGCTGAATATAATACTACGGAAGATAGTCAAAATTGAGAAAAACATAGTTTTTCTTCAAAATTCTTTAGAGCGTTCGTGGGAACTCAAAATTTTCAAAATCAACTTTACACTTGCAAACATTAATTTAGTAATTGTTACTGTAGTGTAAGGATGAGTTTTAGTGCTGTTCTAAATTTATCTTTTACTTAATGTTGCTTAGAAGTGTAGTAAATCTAAAAATTAAGCAAAGGTGTATCAGATTAAAAAACAAGGCAAGTTAAGCCCAACTGTTTAAAATTCAGTAATTATACCTTACCGTCATGGCCTAAAGTGGGACAGACTGTAAGAGGAAAGCAAATTTCCGCCTCTAGCTCTGCTACGCCCTTGGTTTTTGTGCAGCGTTCCTCACCGTGTCTCATCAGAAATTACAGGGCTCGAGATTCATAATGACTTCAATTAGCATTCAGATGACACTGATATTAAGCCGTCTTGGACACGCTTTTCCCTTTTCTCGTAAATAAAAGCACGGAAGAGTGCCAGAACATAATGCGGTTGGCAACAAAAAATGTAATTTACTTGATACAATGACATCCGTCCGCCGTCATGTCAAAGATTTACTAGAATGCATGTTTTAGGCTTTAATTTTCTGGAGTATGACTATCATTAATTACTGCATTATTATGCACATGATAATTACACCAAAATCCACTCATACGGAATATGTATTATAATGATAATAATAACTTTTTATGTGTGCAATCAAGCATATTTTTGTAAGAATTTAAATCAAGTAAAGCATTACATAATATTACACAAATTTAAATGAAGTAAACACTACTAACATATATTGAAATTTGCTTTACCCTATGCAAGCTTAGAAATGGAATTTAGTAAGTATAAGTCAAACGTTATAAAATGAAAATTATAACTATATTATATATTTATATATATTTTTATGATAAACTATACTATAAACAAAAATATATAACCTGTACATGTTGTGGTATCGAAAATATATACATAATATAAGTTATAAACAATAGATTTTATCTCTTCAACTTGAACAAATGGCCCTACTTACTAATAGTGTAAATGTAGTGTAAACTTATTCTTACTCTTGCCAATAGTAAGAATTGGCAATAAGTAAAAATTTCAGCAATTTTGCTGCAAATATGAGTAAGACGCTCTTGTCAATCAAAAATGAAAGTTTATAATACAAAAAAGAGTATTTTATACACATCGACCCCCACAATTACCCAATTTGCCCATTTGGGGAAAGTCCCGAGGGCTCAAATTAATATATAAAAGTTGTTAAGGCTGTCATGCCATATTTTGCCCTTTCACCAGTATAATGACATTTCATTTTCCCTTTCACGGTGCACAACTCCACTTTCCCTTCATTTGGAGGCCAAGGCTACACGCCATTAATCCATTACAATTCCCTCGCGTTATTAGACTAGGGTTCCTTAGCACATCAAAACTCAACCCCAACTTTATTTGCCCAACGAGGAGCTTCCGCGTCCTGAATCATCATTTCCTACAAAAACTGACTCATAATCCCTTCGGCTTAATTTTGGAAGGCTTTCTGCTGTATATTATCTACTTGGTGCAGGTTTCCCTTAGATTTTCTACTTAAATTTAGATAACTTTAACTGTGATTTAACACAAGTTAATCGTTAATTAAAAAAAGATATTTATAAAAACCAAACTCAATTTCATGATATACCCATTCATTGTAAGTTTTTTTAACATTCGTTAAAAATTGTCTTAAATTTTCAAAAAAAAAAAATTATTTTAAAACAAAGCCAATAATTTCTGCATTGACGATGACTATACCGTAAAGACAATAATATTTCCTTTATACACATTGTACTAATGCTGCGACTCAAAAACACAAGACCACCAAAATATGCTTGTTAAATGCTTGTAGTGCAACTGCAGTTTTAGCAAGAAATAATTATTGGAAATTTTCTTCCCAATACAAATATACACTAAGATGTATTAAAAAAAATGTATTTTTCCAAATACAATATACATTAAGTGTGTATTTTATTGTAATAAAGTTATTGCCACATACGCATGCGTACTCTTCTATGTTCCAGAAAACTTTGGCAGCTTTGTTGGCAGCAGCAGCAGTCAATATTGTGGTCTCCTCTGGAGCACATCCCTTGAGGTGAAAGTGTATTTACAATTTCTACAGGGAGAACAATAGCAAAACTGCTACTACACTCTGCTCTTTTGAAATAATAAAAAAAAAAGTAGCTAAAAAATTTTTAATTCAAATTCAGCCTATCCTACTGTGCGTTTTCTATATTTTTGAAACCAATAATTGCCAAATCATCTGTGAACTTTTGGAAACGTAAAGTTGAACTTTAACCTTGAAAGTTGATTACTATTATCTTTTTTAAGGAAAAATTACAATTAACTTGAAATCGAAGTGATTTTTACTTGATTCTTTTCTAAATCCAAGCTTTTTGTTCGGTTCAATTTACCAAAGGTGTGTGTATCATCAAAAAATAACATTCCTGGAATTATTTTACCATGTTTGCCGTGTGTTGTTACAAAAAAGGGTGAAGTTGCACAAATGACATCTTTGTGCTCAAATACAACTTTAAGCCACTGTTTAGTTCAAGATAATTGAATTGCAAATTTATATTGTCATTCCGGGATTCATGACAATTTATCCATCATAATTTTCTGAACAAAAAAAAGTCTCAGGTTGCTTCAAGTTCTCTCGACAATTTTGTTTTAAATTACCTACAATTTCCTGTTGAGTCAAATTGCAAACGTGAACGGTTTTGAATTCAGTGTATTATATCAATCTCCAACTTAAAAATTGTCATCAGCTTAAAATTACTACTGAAAAATTGACCACAACTATCTACCAATCAATGTCTAGTTGAATTTTAAAAGTGAAACCTTGATTTCAACCGTTTAAAAATGATTGTGTGAATGTAAGTACCAACTAAATTCTTAAGAATCAGTACCAATACAACCACAAACAAACTATGAAATAAATGCAAATTATGATGGAAAGTATAAATAATCGTATTTTGATGTACAGGACCTTCCAGGAGACAATGCACGCAGTGTCTGTTCTTGAGGCATAGGCTAAACATAATTATTTCGACATGGTTGGAATTAATTTAACCAAAATTTGGTTGCCTATGGTTGTAATACTACTCTGCATTAAAATAGCAAAATGTCAAGGTAAGTCAAAGCAAAAATCCCCAACTATTTTCAATAATTTAATTGGCGCGTTTGGTGATATGCAACACATGATAGCCGTTATGCTGCTTTGAAACAATACTCTCGCTTCCATCCATGCGACAACATCATAGGTTTGATATGTGTTAATTTTTGCTACATATTTGTAATTATCGTCCCATGTTTTCTAAAGCCACTAAAAAGCTACACTTTGGTTTCAAGAAAAATAACAGTTTATTTTAAGATGCCCTTTAAAAAGTTCCAACAGCAAAACATGTTTATTTCGGAAAATTTAGCTCTGATTTAGTGTAGCTCTCTAAATTTAACATTGTAACATTATATATTCTGAAAACGATACTGGTATTAGGAATAAAAAATTACACTATTAAAATCAAAAATCAATTAGAACACCAAAAAAGCTAATAGTAGGGTGATTATTTGAACATTAATACCAAAAATGTCTTTTTGCTTCAAAACTTTTTTGAAATTTATAAAAATAAATTGTTACCTAATTTACATAGACATTTTACAATATGTCAGCTACATTTCAATGACTCCATAATTCTAATTTAAAAAATAACCTAAATCAGACAATTTACATCTACTTGACTTATGTTGTGTAACAATACTGTGAATGCTGGTTACAAAACCTTATTATTATGCTCAGTAACCTGTTTAAAAAAGTTAACATTTCTCAAACTAACGTAGGTTTAGACTGCTAAAATTTTGGGCTACATTCAAGCTTTGTTGTCACAACAGATTATTGGCTTACAATAAATTTGAAACAGCATTAGCTCCTGCCAAACTTTTAGTTTAAGATTAGTTCTTTATCCCTCTCTCCGGCTGATGCTACTCTGTTCCAGAAAATTCCAATAAGTTACAGTAATCCCCGCTACAAAGACTTTGGGCTTTACAGATTCTGAATTGCAAATTGTCAAAAAGTGCACATTTTGCATTGAATCACAACATGATTCCTGCTACAACAGTTCAAAGACTTTGGGCTTTACAGATTCTGAATTGCAAATTGTCAAAAAGTGCACATTTTGCATTGAATCACAACATGATTCCTGCTACAATTCTCCCTCTGTTTAACCCTGCCTTTACTTCGATAGTGTAAAACCCGAAGTGAGTAAATAAACAAAACAATTTTCTCCTACCATAAAACTTTAAACACTTTTTAAGTGCACCTCAGATTAATTCTGGAGGGTAAAATTAATTATATCACATAATATCGCGCGAAAGTCCTTACACAGCATCTTAAGTAGAATTAGTCTAACTCGACAACTAACACTACATTATGTAATTTATTATTTTTAATAATTACATAAATGCCCATGGCCACACAAATATTTTGAAAGTGTTCTTTCTCAATATTTGTAAATAGAAACCTTCACGTATTTGTTCACTTGTATTTTTTAATACATATAAATTTTATTTGCGTTATAACATTAAAATGGGTTCTATTTCAATCCAATTGTATTTGGTAATTTGTAGCATTATTTTTGATAAATTTATTTTGATCCCGATATGCAATAATCAAGATTTCGTAGGAATTTCTATCAGACCAAATTTTAGTTACTTACATTTTGTGCAAATGTAGTTTTTTCAGCATTTATAAAGTCGAAATCCTTCTGTAAATATTGTACTATCAAAAATTTATACACGAGACAAGTCTGAGACTCCTGTGCACACTTCCTTGGTTCAAAGTATCAGTGCCCTGATTCAATTTTACAGTTTTCGAGACAAGAATCGATAGGCCTTAAAGAAGCTTTTTTTAGATTCGGTCCATAGCAGTGTGCTCGTAAAATATCAGGACAAGTTCCTTTCATCGCAAGAAAGAGTCTCGATTGTGGGATAAAGCAGTGCAGCCAAAGGCCTTTCTCCCGACGCAGCCTTTGTCCGACCTTTTCAAATTTGATAGAATATTTAATAAGCCTCTTGTTCTCGCCATATGGAACTTTGCACAGCTGCCACATAGAAAAAAAAAGCCTTAGAACCAATCCATCAATTCGACTCGCTAAGAAGAATTGAGTGACTTTTACATAAATGTCCGGTCAATGATTACATAAAAATGATTAAATGATGATTTATATGTTATATGGTTTATGATGATAATTGGTTCTTATAAATTTTTTGTTGTGTTATTGTTTTACAAGCTTACTTTTTATTGCTAATTAAATATAATTATATGTCTTCTTTCAAATAGATCCCAATCAGTGGTCGAATTAAATGAAATTATAAGTAATTAATATAGGCCTCTTACTACTAGTTGTCTTACTACTAGGCAAATTTTATATTAATTATATTATTTTATTAAGAATTATAAATGGCCAAGATGCAATACTACCTCAATCGTTATTGCATGTTCATATCACAAGAATGCCAATACAAATGCCGTTGCATGAATAAACAATGTAATCGGTGTTTGGTATAAATAAAACATTTTTCAAGTTGTTTATATAATTGTATGTTTACATATAAAAATCATCGTCATAAATCACTTTATATATACAAAAGTCGTTTAAGAATATAGACCCGCAAAAAATTTTTGTTTAAGGGAGTGCAACATTCGGCAAAAATTATATCCTACGGATTTCAAATTCTAGTTATTTTAAAAACATGTATTTACTAATTAGGCATTATTGTTGTGTCAATATTGTTGAAGTAAATTAAACTCCATTGTTCTTTAGACTCTGACGGGATTTGCCTCCGGCAACAAACTAGGATGAATCAGACAAAATTTGCGGTTCAAAGCTTCAATATGAAGACTTCGGTTATAAAATAAAACAACTCAAAATTTTCCAAATTCAAATGTTTCAAAATTATTTTGAAAGCTTCATAGCTCATTATAATTTATATGCATCGTGGGATGTCCTTCAGTTTAATAAATCATACAAACACAGAATTAAAACAAAGAGAAGCAAAAGGTTTTTTATCCATTTGAAACTTTGAAATTTTGTGAGTTGGTGTTGTTTTGTAACTAGAATGTAAAGATTTCTCCATGTTTCAACCTCCACTATTAAAGAAAAGTTTTGAATAAAACAAAACTTTTTGTTTCAACTTGCTTTCTCCAAACTGTAATCCCATTTATACAGTGTTTCAAATTCTAAAACTTAAGTAAAATCGAGAAGGGTGGAAGAGCTGACAGGGTATTTCACAAAAGTTAAGCAAAACTTTGGCGCAATAAATCTGCTGAACGGATTAAAGTCCATTCAACTTGTAAAACTAATTTATTCAAAAGAGAAATAACACATAACTAAAATTTTTTGTCAAAAAACAAAAAAACGAAATAAAAACAAATTATAATTTATAATTTTAGGTCCAGTTGCAGACATTTTTGCAGTGGTACATAACAATGCCATCCTTCCATGTGACATCACTCCTCCTGTCACCTCTGACGCAACAATTTTGGTACTTTGGTACAAAGATGCAGGTGACATGCCAATTTATAGGTGAGCCGTAGATCAAAATGTTATAAGAAATGTACACCATAATTTGAATTATTTAGAATTTTGTTAAAAAAAACAATTTTCAACAATCATTTGGTATTATTTTTGTGTTTTAAAAATAGCGTTTCCTAATAAAGTAATCTTCAGCCATTTTTGCTATATTTTGCAACCAAAAAAAATCCTTAGACATTATAGTATACCGTCATCATTACTAATTTGCTACGATTTTTGCAATTACCACTTATACATATAGGATAACATCTTGCGCAGAAATTGATGAAGAATAAGTCCTAGTTTTATACAACATAAGAAAAATTAAAATAAATATATAACAAATAAATTTTTGTTCTCCTGCTTACAGTCTTAATTCTATAATATTTATCGATACGTGTAGAAGAAATTATCCTACAATTTTTTTTTAATTTTTCTACAATTTACTTACATACAAATACTTATATAGCTCATGTAGTTTGGTTGTCACTGGCAACGGCAATTCTACAATCTTTCCAAAACTTTTGGCTTTATAGCATTTAAGTAGACACATAAAAGCGGTTAAAGGCGAGAACACACCAAACACGCATCAACAGTTTTCTGCTCGAATTCTGATGTGTTGCGTGAATTTCCCGTTCACACCAGACAACTTTTTTGAGACAACTTTTGAGAAAGTTGTCGCAGCAAAAGTTGTCGCAGGAGAAAACAGGGACCATTCACACCGCCAAAAGTT
>VYYI01002598.1:0-14396 GCA_021029175.1 Bilobella aurantiaca | reverse complement strand
CATGTTTTTTGCTATTTTTGTCATATCGTGGGCCATCACACGACTGTGGATATTCCCTTGGTACATAGTACGAAGGATGTGGGCCGAGACTTTTTTCCCGGCCCTATATGTTGTCGCTACAATGCTGACGTTTCTGTTCTTCCTCCACGTCTACTGGACCTATTTCATCGTGAAACTTGTTCGGAAAATCTTTTCGCACGAGAAGGTGAGGTTTTCTCAACGGTTGTACAGCTTTTATTGGCAGATCTTTACGCCTACGGTATCTTCTACTCTTCCAGATTGAAGATCCAAGGAGCTGCAGTGAAAATGAGGACGAGGACGTTGACAACAAGAAGCGTAAAGAGAGATGATTTAACTTTATTGGAGTGACAAGCCTATGTGGGCTAACATACAGCGAAGATTCACATAAATTGAATCCGTCGTATGCATGAAAAGTGTATTTAGTTAATGACATCAAATGGAGCACTTGCCCCTTCTACGCCTAGCTCTGTCTGTATTCAGTTTCTCATGACTTCTGTTTCTCGAAACTGAGCAAGTACAACGATAAACGTGAGAATAGGAGCGCTCATCTGTATTTTCAAAAATTTAATTCGTTAGCCCATAGTCACATAATGCATCTTAGATCACATTTACAGATGCGTACTTACGGCAACAAGAAATTTCCTGTCCACGTTGAAGTAGTCACATGCACTCAGGCTAGTTCGGGCTCTCTCAGTGATGTCGTGCAACCGCTCCACTCCGTCTTCCACACCCAAATCCTTAACCATTACTCTGCGTACGGCGCAGTGAAACCGGTATACCTGAGCTCACGCAAACCAACACATAAACCGAATCAGATCCAGCGTAGCCTTCAGTCCCGGACACGTTGTATCACTTACAGCAGCCGGTATTTTCTCGCCGTCATTGATGACGATGATCAAACGGAGAGTGGCAAGTAGCGAGGCCCACATGCTAACGATGGCCAAAGGGCGACTCCCCAAGATATCAATGTTCAGCCCCGTTTTCGTTACCATTGCCACCAAATAGAATAGTGTAACAATGGAAATGCTCGAACCAATCACGAGGAAAAGCAAAGTACGCTCTACAGCTTTATTCACTTCTTTCCGTACTCGCATCAGTTGAAGGAATGTGGTGGCATAGATCGAATAGTAACTTCCGTACCTCCTGCTCGGGCTTACCTCCCCCTGCATACTGGCCGCATCCACACCTACCAGATGTTGACGATCCTGGTCATGTACCATTTGCAGCTGGCAGAACTCATCCCGAAGATCATCTACCCGATCCCTTATCGCATTCACAAAGAAACTGATATTGAGGGACGCGGCGAGCAGAGCGACCTCATAAATTCCATGGGCGAGCCATGAGATAATGGTGAGGATAGTGGGTGATGGAATTATCTTAAGAGAGATTGACGGTGAACCCAGCTTTTCCTGTAACACTTGGTGCAGACCTCCTCTAAGCTCTCCTAGAACACTCAGGACAAAGCCGCATAATGTGGAAATAGACATGAGGAGGCCGGCTCTATCTAGTAGTGGCGTCCTGTTCACTCGCCGATGTTGCTCGTCGTAACTGGCCAATTTGCTGAGGCAAGCCGCTATGGCGGAGGACTTGAATGTCGTGATGGTGTGCAACAAAGATCTCGTCGCATAGAACGAAATGAGATAAACTTGAATAGCAAATCGATCAGTTTCCAACTTGACCAAATTTGTTTGTTTTACTAAGAAGTGAAAAAATACTTCACAGGATAGGATGTAAAGCAAAAATCTTAGTCCGACAGCGTGGAATATTAGTTTCCATGTTATTTTTCGACACCCGTCCCTGTTGAGTTGTACGGGGAAAAAACCGCAGACGTTCCCAGTGATAGCTATGGGGAAGTACGTTTGAATCAAACTTGTCCTACTTGACATGTAGCGCTTCCAGGCTACGAATTTGCCTTCAATATATTTTACAAACAGCGATGCGTATGGACACATTTTTAATGGTTTCGCTCAGCTCGTTTAGTGGAAAGATCGTGGATCGTTCTACTCATTCTTAGCGGATAAAATTTTGATTGTGAGCGGTGTGGATAACACAGGATGCTGAAAGCAACTTCAACCAACGAAAGAGAGCTCATTAGTTTAGTACGGCAAGAAAGAAATTGCTGACATCATGCACAGAAACGATTGAACTGATGGGATGATCACTAGAATATTATGACCATTTATTTCCAACGCGCCCACATATGTCACGGAATGAAACTTTCTCGTGTTAAAACCACGGGCAGTATTGCATATTTTCTCTGCTCCGTCATAAAGTGGAACTTAAGCATCTTTACGTTGTTTATTTTCCGCGGAATCATCCATTACTAACTTTTAATAGGAACTAAAGAATTTAGCTAGATACTGCAGTATCTAATTCTAAAACGACGCAGTCACGATAGAAGTCCCGTCATGCGGTAAGGTGACGACGTGGTCGACTCGACGGATTGCGTAAATATGACAAGGGAAACCATTCTTGATAATTACGCATCGGGTGCAGGAATCGATAACATTATATGGAAACAAATTTCATATTAATAGGTGAGAGACTAACTGATATATGCGTTTTTGATCAAAATGCAGCATGAAGATTTGCTTAACATTCCATCAGAATGAGTTATTCGCCTAACTTAAAAATAGTCAACTCTTTTGTGAAGATGGAAATACTAACGTCCAAAACAAAGCCAAACTGTACTTCATTTCATATTAAAGCGAGAGTTAGAGCGCACAAAAGAAATTCAAAGGAAGTATCAATGGAAAAAATGAGCTTTACAAGGATTTCAGAAGTTCAACAATTAGACTTTATATTAGTTTACAGGAATGTGCAATAACATATAACTTAATTGTTAGGGACGACTCATGACTTCACACAAGTTGTTAACAGCCATATATTTAGTTCTTCGACAAGGATAGACTATTCGTAGAGTGAAGCCGAAGATCTAAAAATTCGGTTTTCGCGGGGATAATTGCCAATTGTCGATAAAATCCTACTTAGTATGGCGTATTGCAAAGAAGAAACATAGGGCGATTTGTTAAATCGAAGCGGTACGCAACGTGTAGATATTTTTCTAGCAAGCATTTATCGGTGCTACATGTGTCTGGAATTTGCAGTGTCACAAGCTGGTGACCTCGTTTACGACTAGGAATGCACTAGTTACGGCGGGAGTCCTCTTCAATGATGACATCAATCTCTTGGCATTTCATCCCTGAAGAAAGCTGTTGATCACAATAGTTTAGGTCGTTCCCAACATTTCCTGTCGGCGAACTTTGGTACATGCAAGGCAAAGTATATGTCCATCATAGGGGTTGAACTTTCGGTTTTCCAGGGATGTTCCACACGTTTGACAATTGAAACATTCAACGTGCCAGTATTGACCATGGTAAGACATAAATTTTGATCCAATCACTCCTGGAATTAAAATTAAAACGGTGAGACATATGTGATTGTGTCATACTTATTTCAGAATCGTGATCAGCAAAACTTTAAATTACCGGAAATGATAGCTGCACATCCACTGCATGTCTTGGAAAATCTTGCATCATAGCACTCCCGACAATAAGGCTGGTTTTCCGGTTGGGAAGTATGTACACCCATGTTTATCAAGCTCTTGTTGCAATCCGTACACACAAAACAGCGGCGATGATAATTTTCCTCTTTGAAGATGACGCCCGTTCCGTCCGCAGGTGGAATAATACTTTGACACTTTTTGCAGGTTTTAGCATACTTTGCAGTGTAACACGCTTCACAAAATATTTTCCCGTCCTTGGGGAAGAAACTGGCCGTTCCGATGGGTTTCACGCACGTATCACAGCAGAAGCAGTCGTTGTGATACTGTCTGGACTCATATTCGATGATTTCACCTGCGAATAATAACAACAATCCATTTAACTGTGTGAATTCTGCTTAATTTCAACCTCAATTTCACCACCAACTCAAAAACAAGTCAACATACCCGTTAGCATCTTCAAACATTTGGCACATTTCTCTCCGAATTTTTCATCGTAGCAACTGGCACAGTAAGGCTGATTATTCCTGCAGAATATCTGCGACTCTCCCATTCTCTTCTGGCAGGAAGCACAGACGAAGCACTCGTGATGCCATGCTTGGTTATTAAAAACTAACCCGGTTGTCTTCAAAAATTTGGCGCACTTGGCACATTTTCGCCCGCTCGTTTCAAAATAACAATCCGAGCAGAAAATCCCAGTTTTCTGGTTGCAAAATGTCTTTGACCCGATCGGATCCTTGCATTTATCACAGCGGAAGCATTCCTGGTGCCAGCTTTCATTCTTGTAAGTCACTGGATTGCTCTCTGAAGCATAAACATAATTATTTAATAACTAAATTTCTGTCCCTGTTGATCCAACTTACGTGACCATATTCAAGGAAAACTCACCTGGAGTAAAGGGAAGCGAGCATTTGACGCATTTTTGATCAGCCATTGCTGTTCGATAACAAGGAGTGCAAAATAGTCGATTGTTCTACGGTTCAAAAAGGTAAAACAAACACATTATATACATTTTAATGACCAAATTAAACTCCGTTTTAAACATCAAATGATACTCACCTTCGATTCTACCGTCTTGTCAGCCAAAGATACTTCACAGACATTACATTTCAACAGGGGTTTCCCGCCCACCGATGGTCGTTTTCCTGGAACAATCCTCTCCAGAGAATTTAAATATTCCATTTCATCCTCCCATGGATCCTTCACGCTTGGTTTTAAGCTCGTCAATTTATAAACCACATTATCACCCCCGTCAGGCTTCGCCGACCCATTGTATCCGGTGATTCCTCCTGTGACATCCCTCGTATTATTATTTCGTCCAACATTATTTGCTTGTGCTGATGGTTTCAGTGGCGGTTGACTTGCTGCAACTCGATCGGCAATAAGTTTGGACACCGCAGCGGAAGCTTCCACTTTCTTCCCATAATTTACTGGAGAATAGCGTGGAAGTGGGGGTGGATCCGGGGACTTTTTACCCAAACCAGGAATTATGATGTTCGTTTCAATAACAGGCGGAGGGAGGCTATCCCCTGACGCACTGCTCACGCTACTTGTGTCCGAAAGACGGTCGGTCTGAGACGGAGGTCGCAGGTAAGGTTCATCAAGATTCGTGTCCAGCAGGACGGTGGGAAGGCGTGATGGCGATGGACTCTTCTGGAACGGTTGGGGAAGCGTGGAATACGGTATGACAGGCTTCTTCGGTTTCGGCGGAACGGGTGGTGGCTATAGTCGTAAGAAGATGAAAGCAAACAAGGAGAAAATATTTTAGCGGGAAATTTGAAAACAACTGTGTGTGTCACCTCTCCTTCACTTTTGACATTCCTCCAGAATAATATTATAACGCTATGTACGTAAGAAATTTGCCATGTAAAATGTGTAAAACTTTGTCCACAGGAGTTAGACATGCGAATGTAATAATTATTCAAACAAACCTTGGCCTTGGGCGCTGCCGTGTTAGAACTGACATCACTGACTTTGACAGAGGCAAACAGGGCTTCGAAACATTTTGTACAGTACGGCTGCTTCTCCTTGGGCAGCGGTGCAAACTTTTCCGGAGTGCTGGAGCAGTGGAAACAATCTTCCATCTTCACCAAGTAATAGTTACTATCGTCCAGGCAAATTTACCTTCACACTTCTCCCTTGCCCCGCCGTTGAACTTCATGCAGCTGATGGAGTCCGCGTCCGTTCAGAGGAAAACATAAACTGATATTGGCAGGGTGGAAAAAGAGCGGCTCAAGAAAATCCTTGGAATGGAATGAGGACGAGGAAAACGACATGAAAAATTCCTCCACAAATCTCACAAAGAGCTCCGAGCTCAATCCCGTTCACGACAATGAGTGACACTGGGAACTTATTAAGCCCAACGTTGGGGGAGCGAACGGAGTTGGACTGTTGCGAGTTGAGTCACCCAGAGGAATTAATGCAGTTTTAGATATACTATCCCCTCACTCGGTATGTGTAATGCTACGTTCTTGACGGGGAGAAGAATGAGAATATATATGTTGTGAGAATTCCAAGGAAGCGGCCGACGACTTGACTTGAGAGCAAGCACGTGGCTGTTTATGAGGTCTGTTCGCCGTGCTAAAAGCACTTGGAAAGTGGTGTAGTATATAGAGTGAGGCGTGAGCTTTAAGCTTTTCTCACTCACACTGCCTGAAATAAGCATATATTCCTTATTGCTGTATATGTTGAAGCTCATACCCTTGATAGTTCATCATCATCAGCATAGAGAAGCAAAGCAAAAGGCACAATAGGATTTTATGTGTGGGGCTAAAGTGCAAAGAAAAAAGCTGACGCATCAACTATCGTGGATCATGCATGATGATCCGTTTGCGTAATGCTAATGATATTCAGTCCCATCAATTCCACTTCCATTAGCTGACGTCACTTTCACACTTGGTCAGTCTCACGTGAAGAGAGTGTAGCCCGCTGTGGTGAACGACCAAGGAGAGGAGACTTGATGGTTCTTGTCATTTATCAAAGGCTCTTATCTGGAGGGCTTTTGCAGAGGGCTGAGTGGAAATTGCAATAATAATAATTTTACTCTATAGTAGAGGATAACCAAACCAAACTCCGTTCTATGCATCGGAGGAAAATACTGAAATGTGGACCCACGGGGACCATGGTTCAGGGGCAGTGCATAGACCAGTACGTGTATTTTTTGTGACCGTCTACGCCCTCAAGATAAAGTCAACCTCGGCTTAAGTAAATGAAAATAAGCAAATAATGATGCGGTGGCAGGAATTGCCAGTGGAAGTAATAATAACGATGACCTACGCTACGTATTTTGTGTACATGAACAGCTGCGAGAGATTTGCACGACAGCGAGGGAGTATGTGGGGATGACTACGATGATGAGGAGTTCTCTTTGTTTGCACTCTCTCTACATTGGGCACTTATGCAAAAATTTACTACTCACACACACACACGTACACATACATAGGCGCATAGTACAGGCACACGGCTCGCAGGCCATTCGGATATCGCTCTGCATCATCAGCGAATAGATCGAGAGTGTTTCCTGAGCAAATATGCTGCGGCTCAACTTTGACGGCTCTAAACACCACCACGGCATTGAATTTACGATAGTATTTTGCCATGCAGACTCCACATTTACATGTTTAGCATGTAAAAAACAGTAAATTAGCATTAACAGTAAAAGGGTGCACCGCGGGAAGGTTGTACATAGCTCTGTTGATGGGACACGTGATGAGTATATACATACTTAACTGACTGAGTGGAATGTTATGTTTGTGGCCTCAACAACTATGATTATGCATGGCATTATATACGGGAAGTTTGGGATTACCTCGTTAGCTTAATATTACGCAAATGGTTTGTTACAGAAGGCGACGTACGGCGTAAGCGTTGAGGGCTGGTCAAACACTCAAATGATTCACAGACCACAGCTGTTCGAACCTTCAACCTCATTACTGCAAAATCTGTACTAGTAACTAATAACTGAAAATAGAGCAAATTAGCTCAAACTCAAGCCAGCAACTTCTCCCATATGTCACGTAATTGAAACTGTTGAAAGTTAAAGCGATAATGCTCGAAACTGATAAATCGAGCACTTGCTCAGACGTCCAGGTGACAACTATAGCGACTCCTACCGACTAATGAGGAAAATTATCTCACTGATCCCGTTCACGGAAGCTCCAGCATTGTAAGGTGGCAACTTTTGCAAAAATATACATTGCCGGTGGTGTATGACATTTATATATAATTATGCTATTTTTTGATTCTGAAAGTCTTCCGCAGTTTTGGAATGACGAATCTGTGAGGGGACATTTCAATTGCTTATTTACGTGGGTCATAATTTGTGCACCAATTTTTAGGTTATTGAAGACGTCAGCAAAGATATGTGGGATTCATGTCAAATTATAAAGGAGTCGAGTTTAAGCCAGGGATAACTGTTTGTCTGACTACAACTGCTTGTATTCAAATGTCAATGGGACTGCTCCCAAGATGCCAGTATAAAGGCATTTCGATCTTTCTGCAAGGGTAAGCTAGAGAAGATGACCATGAGCGTTAAATAGCTATGGTAAAAATGTTGATTTGAGAGGACCCAATTATTCTTTGTCTTCCTCGTTCCTCATCTGGGTGGGGTTCAGTTGTTTGAGACTTGTATTGACTAGCGTCATAGTGACCTTCTCACAGGAGTCATTTGTTGTTCCTTTGCAGATCCCAACAGATTTGGAATTGAAAAATCATCCGTGTTTATGTTCGCGCTCGCAGTGGCCCGGCTGACAACATTGTGAGCTTGGGACATGTTAAAAGTTGACGGAAGGTGCGAAGAGTCTAATGGAGGACTCCGAATCATTTCAACTGATCCGAACCAGTGAATGCTATTTTTTATCTCTGATGTTGCTCTTACTGATACTTACGAGGAATTTAGGTATGACACACAATTGTCACTGGCACTGCTGTTTCAGTAGTTGAGAAACAGTTCTGCGAGTGCGAGTATGAATCACAGTTGTCTCCAGACTGATGGAAATGTGGTCGGAAGGTGATATAACGTGGAGGAAAATAATGCTTTATTCATTCCCTCCGACTTCCCAATGCCACAGTTTAAATTTAAGTCATTTAAATACTACGAATGAGAAATGAAATCCAGCATTAAATTCCGCATGAATTCAGTTTCGTACTCGATGAATGCGAAAATCCATGACACACCAAATTCAAATTCAGCTGACTCAAAAGGAGTAAAATCCCAAATAGATCAATCTCAGTGCCTATTCTAACGATAGTGATACATCAGTTAGTACCACAATTGTGGTACTAACTGATTATCACTTATTATTATTATTAGAGTGAGCACTCTAATCTTCTACTGTTGAATGGCAAGCTACCAAGAAACCACGTACCACCGTATGGTGTAAAACCCTCTCACCTATTCCGGCGGATTGCATGTACGAACGACGCGGAATATCTTGTTTTTAAAAGTGAATGAAAAATCCTATGTAAAGGATCATGCACACTTCAACCAAACTTACACACACTTCAACTATACATACGGATAAAGGCTAACTAGTTTCGTGGGCTTGGTAAACTAAATTTAGTACAGGCGGAATGGAAATAACAATAATAAAATCATAATTTTAGAATGGGAGATTGCCCGAGCCGTCATATCTTTTCCCTACGATCCCCGTGTGCTAGTGTAGTGAAATACACACGGAATCCGCTGGGATGTGGGCGTCGTTCGTTTCTATTTGGAAGTGACATTTGCTCGACTTTAGCTCGTTACACAATGAGCCACTGTGGAGGCATCGGGCCGGAAGATGAGGTCCCAACTATCTTGTGTGCTCTATGCGACTTGTGCAATTACGTCAAACGTGTGTGTCTCTCGAACTCATGAATGGAAATGGTCGTGGCAGTAGTGGTAGTGGAGGAATGTCTCATAGACAATAACAAGGTGACTCATTTATCGGATCTCAGCCGTTCATTAATGAGTTCTACAACATGCCCGCTCCTCATTCACTAATTCGGATCCAGATTTCTCCGCGTACTATATAGCATAATCATGGACCCCACATCTTGAACATCTGCATAAATACAAATGCACAAATAGTTGTGCAAAACAAACAGTTGGAGTATGCGAGAGCTTGAACTTATAACTTGGGAAAACTAAACCACATGGATGCTCTTCAAGTGACGACTCACTCACTCCGAGTTATTGTCGTATGTCACCTATCCTCATATGAAGGTCGAAGTCTATTTTGGCGGGAAATAGGAGTGTGGTGAAAATTTTCAAGCGACCATTAAACACCTCTTTCGTGCTCAATTTATCTGGGTTGATCTCTGTCTCTCTCTCTCTCTCTCTTCTCCTTCTTGGAGAGAGAGAGAGAGAGAGAGAGACATCAAGATTAAAAGCAGGTTACTCCTTCCCCATCCATACACATACACACACACACACACACTATTGCCTAAATATTTTTGTCCACCGACATGAATCACGCTTGTCAACATTTCCATCTATACGTTCACACTTGTTCATCCGTTTCGTCTTCATGGGAGGAAAAAAGCTCTGTGTAGGAGAATGAGTACGTACATGAGGGGAAAAGCGGAGCAGAAAAGCTGAAAAGTTCCTCCGCCGTCGCCCTCTGCTCCATGGATGAAGTAAGTCAAGGTGAGATTTGTATTCAGTTTTATGACGACGCCCATGTGAGTCTGCAGGGTTTGGGAGGGGTGAGGGCGCTGAAGGGATTTGAAACGGAGCGTTTCTCACAATTTACATGTACGAATGAAGTGTGAGTAGAGAGATGATAAAGCATTCTGTGGAATTGTCGTCCGCGTAAAAGCCTAACCGTATCCGATTTCTCCGCGATGAGCTATGGAGCTACGATGGCGCGCGTGCTTTTGGCTATACTTGTGTGCGTATGTGTGAGAGTGTGTGCAAACTTGCGGTGGAATCAGTTGGTGAACCTCTCTACTTAGCCGGCCGTTCCAAAGAGTAATTTCATACTTTATTTTATAAATAGCGCCCCCATGCTCATTTGGCTACACAGGGCGATTATATAGAGGCTCACACCAGGCGCTCATAGCTCTTTACACCCGCCTCAGCCTTGAAAAATTTTTAAGACGTTCCTCACACTACAGTCACCGCACCACGAGCCTCATGGAATGCTCTAGTCGAAAAATTCCATGTCCCACTCCCTTGTAAATACAAAACAAATTGCACAATTAATCATAGTCAGTAATAACCGTGTTGATCACGTTACAGTTGCCGCGGGGTGGGACAGAAGTTACGCACTCTCAGAGGCGCCTCCATTTTTGTAGGATCCGCGTGTGCTCATCCGGCTGATAATACCGACCCGAAAAAAAATTACAGGCCTAGGCCTTGGGTGAGTCAACAAACTCCGAGAGGTGATTTGCTACAGAATATGGAATCCTCCTGACCCGGATATCAAGCGGACCAAAGGACCAAAACTAATTGCTTGACCCATACATCCAGCTGCTCCATCCCTTTAGGATATTAAGAATCAAAGGAATACACAATCGGTTGGTTCTGAAATTAACTATGAAGATCCGCTGATTATTACACCTTACGCCACTGGTACAGCGTCACTTAAAATGAGAGCCAAAAGCACAGAGCTGGAAGCACATTTGCTGCATCTGTGTCTTAAACAATAAATCCGGCTGCTCCCTCTCCTGGCGTTCCGTGAGTAGCTTTTCCACATGGTAATAATACCGGCACAAATAGCACATGCAAACATGCATATAGGAGACAGTACAAATTGGAAAATTAATTTGAGGTGGCTCCGCCGTATGAAACAGAATCATCCGCGTCACGGGTCCTATTTAAATTCGCTCTGATTTATTACCTGTAATAAATAACACTCGCTCACATAATTAAGATTTACACATTTATTACCGTTCATCGGTCCTCCTGTCTCAACCCGTGGACTTGGTGTCCGCTCTGTGAGCCTATAGAATTTAGCATTTCCATTATCATCATGATCTTCCGGCGTTGATCGATCGCAAGATTTTCAATTGACTCGCACACATGAATCCGTTTGCGGAAAAGGCACTGCATCGGGAAGAGCATTTGTGTTCCATCCCTCATGGAGATCCTTTTTTATGACACCGTCCATGTGTGTTCCCTGTGTAACTTGAAAGACATTTGCAGAGGAATTTTCATTCGGTAAAACCTTTCAGTTATGCCTATAAAGGAATTTATACGTATACAAATATATGTATACACACCGACGAAGTCGTAACATACCACCGACCCCCAATGCATATATACGCAGAACCGACTGCGCGAGATTATATTCTAGTACATGGTTTGCTCTGTTTATAAGAAAGAATTTCTTGTCCCATCACCCTCAATTCTATCTCTAGCCTCCTCCCGAACTTACAAAGACACATACACACACAAACGTACAAATACACAGACTAGTATTAAAGATATATTCACAAACTTACGTGCACACACACACACACACACTCAACCCGAGGAGTCACCCGCCTCCAACGATAAAATCCGAAACCCCGAAGGAAAGGCTTGTCTGACGAGCAGGCACTTGGTACAAGATCCTACTAATCTTCGTTTAGATTGCGAGCAGGAGGAACGTTTGCCAAATAAATGCAAGCCGATTTTCTACGCTAGTTTCCTCTCTTTTATGTACGACAACCACAAGCACACGTTACCCGCTCCGTCGTCTTCAATTTTTTTTGTTCTCCTTCGCCTTCCTCATCGTCTTCTTCTTTCGCTCTCTTCACCTTCCTCTTCTCTTCATCTCCCCACATGAGGGTGCGTGTGTATCTGTGTGTGTGTGTGTGTGTGTGTATGTGCGAGTCTGCACAGAATTCTGCACAACCAATCCAAAATTAACTGAGTTTCAATAAATAACCCATTTTTATTATCGATACTTTACATGGCGACGGACGAAGACACAGAAGAGTGAATAAGTGAACAGGATATTCTCCCTATTATTATTATTATTATTTGTCTATAAGACTGGCAGTACATTTGAGTCAGTGATTCGAATAATACGAGCTTCACACCGGGTGCCCTCCACATTTATTGGCAGCTCCTAAGTCATGAGAAATGAACGTGCTGAATTGTGCATACGATGTGTTAAGCTCAAATACTCTAATGGAAAATCATTGGAGCTTGTGAGTGTCATTTTGAAAACATGAATTGCGCTGTGGATTGCAATTGCACTTGACAAGAATTTCCATTGAATCGGCGAGAGCGGCGGAACAAGTGTGCGGCGGCGGTGTCAATGGGAGTGCGCGGTAAAGTTTTGAATTCTCACAGAGATAGCAGCCCGTGCCCTATGTGCATTTTCCTGGAGTCTTCTCATGGAATCCATTGTGTCCGAAACAAAGGCTGGGCACTGTAGCAATAGCTATGGATCTTATGCTAAAATGTTGGTGTTTTACTTCGTAAAGATGGATGCTACGAGCCTGGAAAATGGACTGCCGCATCGGTTATTCGTGTAGGTACTTTCTTGTGGAGGCGCAGGTTTTGAGCGGATTGAGCTGAGGAATTTCTCATGTGGAGCTCTGAATTGTTTTCAATTTCTCCATACAAAGACAGTTTTTCCTATGAGTGGGCAGGTGGTCGAGATATTTTGTGAAAACAAAAAGTTTCTGGAACAATAATGGGGAAAGCGGGTTGGGAGAAAACTGGGAGAAGTTGTGATGCGCTTCCTCGACGGAGAATACTCATCGGTACATTTCGAACTAATTGAGTGTGACTTTGAGGGTGACAGTGTTAGCAGATGTAACGTGGTGCTGATGGTGGTTTTACACGAAAAATAAATGCCAGAGAAACACAGTCGTTTAGCCCAGCAGGCTTGTTTTCCTTTCCAGCTCGTCGACAATTATTGTGCTGAATGGTGGATGAAGGGCGTTTTTGGTGGTTCTTTCTGTTCTGTGCAAGAGTATATTCCCACCACGCCGCCAGCTTTGACTTCCTGCTCATAGAAACTCTTTGGAAATAATAGTAATATATTGCGGATCCGAGGTTCCGTCCGCTCCTGCGCTTTCTGTCCGTCAGCCAATCCATCGGCTACCGTGTTGGAATTTCGGAATTCTGTTCGGAGCACTTTTGCTGCACATTCTGCATCCTGATCGCCTCATTTCCTCCGCAGTGAACAAGGTCTGTAGAGGACGGGTGAGGTGAGCATCCTGTGTTGAGCGTGCGTGCCTTACACCTCGCTACTGCCTGTGCTTGTCGCTCCATCGTGTCGGGCCACGTCAGTACTCTTGGAATCCCAGTAAATATTATTCACATTGCCCGTAAATAATTTTGCGATCCCCGCCGACTCACGAATTTATCGGGAATCTGGCACCGGGAACTATAGGATCGGCTCTCTTTCTATCGCTCTACCTCTCTCTCTCTCTCTCTCTCTCTCCTTCCGTCGCCCATCTTCAAGCCGGGAGTCTTCCTTGTTCGCCTGAATGTCAGCGCGTGTGTTCGTACGTGTTTATCTTTGAGCAAATTCCCCAAGTGAGTAATCGTTTGATTTCCTCACAAAAATCACCAAACCCGTGGGACAGGAGGAAAGAGTTTTTGGCTCACCGTCGTCGATGACCTGTTACTCATTGGCGTCGTCACCCCTTGTGCAACCGGAGACATATTTCGAATTCCGTCCAAAGTACCGGGCTCAATTCGTGGGAAAAGGATAAAAAAAAATCCGGGATTTACCGGAATTCCGACGCCGGACTGCCGCCAGCGCCCTTCCCATGCCGGGAGCATCCTCATCTATTTTCTCGGCTCATCTTCCGCCCTTGTTTTGGGTTTGTGCAGTAGTATATATATATAGTAAATATCTCGAGTCTGCAAGTGGTATATACCATGGCTCCGGCGAAGATGGGCGACGGAAGGAGAGAGAGAGAGAGAGAGAGAGAGGTAGAGCGA
>VYYI01002597.1:0-14399 GCA_021029175.1 Bilobella aurantiaca | reverse complement strand
TAAATATTTTGTGTGTCAGTTTCATTTGATATGTAACTGTTTCGTTTGGCAATCCGTTTTACCATAATCTGTTTTACTCTGTCAACGCTCTACTAGTATATATATATATATATATGTATATATATATATATTTTAAATAAGTTGATGTACTCCTGTAAGAATCATTTACATAGCAACATCCCATAATAGTTGTCTGTATAGACCTATGAATAGATATGTATTTGATTATAAAGTCACTATGAATAGACTGAGAGTTACAAACATTCCCATGCTCCTTACCAGCCCCCCTCACCACCGCACTACACCCAACTACTGATAAGTGTAGTGTAAGTGTAGCAGAAGTAGTGTAGGAACCCTGGTAGTAAGTGTACTACGAGGAAGGTGTAGCAGTTAGTTGAAGTGTACATGTTAGTATCGGGTTGAAACAAAAATTCTTATTAAGTCAACATCCAGACATACGGTTATGACGACGAGGAATATAGTAAGAAAAATTAAAGGAGAAGACAATGGTGAAGAAAGACTGGTGGCCACGGGAGGACGACGGCTCAGGGTGCGAATATGTGACCGTCACTGAATCTATTGCTCGTGGCGGTATTGACGGTTGTTGGGGCGGTGGTGGCAAGTACGACCGTTCGGGCAGAGGAGCGACTATTTCTCCGGCCAACCGAAATCTCGCCCGACCATGTCGTAAAATCTAAGGTTGTGTGGATTGTAGAAGCGGCGGAGTTTGGAGACAATGTAGCGGTCGACAGGTGGGTGGCGCCGACCCTTGGAGTCGTTCAGACAGTGAAGCCCAGTTTCATTCCGGTTGTCCCCCTCCAGTTTCCGCCAACAGTAGAAGCCCTTGGTAGAGTTGAAGTAAAAGTTATCACGTTGGAGACGAGGCTCCAAACCGAGGAATCTCTCTACTTCTCTCAGCTGAGGATAGGGATCACGAATCAAGGCGTCTCCGTCAATGACGTGAATTTGCGTTGGAGGGAAGACATCCAGCCATCGTTGGAGATAGCGAGAGTACAAGGATATTCGGATTGCTTTATAATGGACGTTCACTGACCCGTCACTCTGCAATACGAGGTCTTCCAGTCGTGGACTTTTTGTACCGTTCTGCAAACAATGGATGGAACAGAGTTTATGGTTTGTATTATTTTAGGATTACTATGATGATGCTCATATTTTCTATGATGGGTGCGAGCCGGTCCTTGTTTTTCTGATTACAGCGCGCCAATACTATTTTTTTTAGCTATAGTGATGATCATCTGGAGGGGACAGAAAGGGAGAGAGGGAGAGGCGGGGGAGGTGGAGTGTGGTTTCCAAATCCAATTTCCAATCCAGCAGTCGCACGGCATTTACATATCCCCACTTCCACACCTAACTGACTTTTATGAATTCAGGGAAGAGACGTAGGGGATGTCCTGTGGAGAGCAATTTGTCTTGTGCCACTGCAAGTGTTACCTCCGAACACTACAGACGACGGCCATCTCATTTGTTTTCATAACCGTGACCGTGGAAATGTCCGCGCGTTCCCATTGTGAAACCCACTTCCCACCTCCGTCCTGTCCGTCTGTCCGTCTCCCGAGTCCCTTGGAATTCCTCCGGCCGTAAAGCTCACCGAAGGAATCCCCCGGAACAATTTCCATGTGTTGCTTTTAAGGTGCTGTAAACCTCGCAGATGCTTCGAGGACATTTCTCCGGGTTTATGCGTGCTGCGTCGATACCGTTATGGGATGGGCATTGGTCGTGGGCCCGGGTGTGGAAGTGAGCGTGTGCGTGTGCACCGTATGTACGAGGTGCACACGGACTTGTGTGTGTGCGTATATATGTATAGCATGTGTGCAGGTGGACGTGTGTGGTGTGGGCAGGTGTCTTGTGTGAATGTGCGTATGGGTAAACATGTGCATGTGTAAATGCGTCCACGTACAAGTTCGAGTCCCCTCTTGTTGCTGTGTGCGCCTGTGTGAATGTGAAAGTGTGAGCCCTTATTGTGCAAGATTGACAGTGTGCGCGGGTGTGGTTGAATGCGTGCAGCCGTGAATGTAACTGCGCGTGCATAAACGAGTGCCTGTGATTGTGTGGGCGTCAATGTGTGTCCGTGAATTGATGCTTCGCAACTGTGCGCCTGTGAAGGAGCATGTGTAAATGCGTGCCGGCGAGTGCACATTGTAAATGTATGGCTGCGAATGGGTCTGTGTGTCACCCATCACTATTGCTGTTTAATATTACAGGAAGACACGTTGGGACGTGCCCTATGGCGGACTTACGTGCGGCTTCGAGTTGGTCCCGTAGATTTGCGTGTAATCGGAAATGACTCGCGTCACCGGCTCGCGAACAATGAGTAAGAGCTTGATAGAACTGTTCATAGCATGGATCCGCTCCGGCACCTCCGGAGTGACAAAGTAGCTCGGACTCTTCTCAATCGAGATCTGATCTTCGCTACATTCAGGCAAGTGCTGTCGGTACCACTCCAAACCTTTGGCGTAATTATCATCCCGGTCGAAGAAGTGCACTTCTAACGCTGCCTTCTCTACCTGGAAAACAGAGCCCAAAGGTCCACTCGTTAGTTAAACAACAACACGGTCCACCGCTCAATGGTGTCAACAGCAGCAGCAGCAGCAGCAGGACATTATACTGGCACAGGATATCCGCCCACCCCTGCGCACTGCCTCATCCTGGGTGAAATTCTCAGTTCACTCACTACTCCATGACGGAGTCCCAACGCATTGCCCAACGCATCCCCACAAGTCATAATGTCTACTTCCCAGCTCCTATGTCGTAACTCATGGTCCCGAAATTCAAAAAGTATATATGAACTTATTCATATCAAGTTTACCGCGGGCTAGGCACGATGCTCCAATTGAACTTGACAGCCGGGCCGCTGTAGTGAGTGGAGGAGCACTCACCATATAGATATGCTCGCCCAGTTTATGAGAAGCGCTCTACATGGACCAACTCAATGTGGTTCCCCATCTCACTCTGTGTCAGGAGGGAAATTCAACTAGATATCCTTGTCCTCTCGGAGGAGTAAGCCTCTATTATTACTGGGACTCGCAGCCCCGCCACTAGATACAACAATACTTGATGGCGCTCAATCAAAATCTGGGCTCAAGTAGTTTCCTCAACCATGAGCTTCCGCGTCCACATGAGTCTTCTCGGGAGTACAGGGAAGTCACCCGGGTAAAAAAAAATAGTGGGGGAAAAACATCAAACCTCCTGGCTCCCAATGAGCTTCTTTAATGCAGGGAAGCGGAGGAGATGGTGGGCAGGACTCGTGCAGTGGCGGTGGTCCACTTCCACCCGCCTTTAGTATACCTCCATATTCTCTGACAAACTGACTGAATCGTTAAGGAAGTTTTAAAAGCTCGCATTCACCCACACCACCTACGCTATGCTGTTCCTCTTACTACCCCTCCGCGACTCACAGAGCAACAGGAGCAGGAGGAGGAGGAGGAGGAGGAGGCATGGAAGGGTGGGGATATTATGTGTACCATTCGGAATTCCATGCCTGGGTAATGCCCTTGTTGGGAATCTTTTTCTGCACACTTGAACTCTCTACCCTCTCCTCCATCTTCCATCTTCCATCTCTCATCCTCCTCCTCCTCCTCCTCCTCCTCCTCCTCCTCCTCTTTCTCTCCATCTCCCTTGAATTTATATATTTGCTCAAAAATACCCCACCCCACCCCCACGCTTCTCCACCCAAGCCCCCCTTTGTCCGTATATTTGCTCTTCTGACAAGTGCATTGCGGGAATTTATTCCTCGTTCCAGGGAGCGAAGCCCCATCTTGTTGGCTTTGTACGAGGGAAATGCTCCAGCAAACTAAATTTTCCGCGCGGAAGAAAAGCGGGTGCATGTAAATATGAGCCATCGTTGTCTATCATACGAAAGGTACTGCTGGTCGCCCACGCCAGCTGGATAATGAGTTGAGAATGAGATGATGATTACTTTCCAGCAATTGCACCATTTCCAGGGGTGCACTGCTGAATCCGATTGGAGTGAGGGACACGCGTCCCTATGCAGGTACTGTCTTTTCGCATCCCTAGTATCCTACTCATACTATAAGAGCATACTAGATCCTATTTGTATCTGCTGCCGCTAAAACCCTCATAACCCGGTTTTCAAAGACCAGAACCAGAGGTGATGATGGTGAATAACTTGTGATTGACACGACATTTTTTACTGCCTGTATCCGGCCTTTTATACACCTTCCCAAAAGCATATCCGGGGGTCCTCAAGGGTCGAAGCTTTTGCTGGAGAGGACGGGGAATACATATTATTGAACCATGCGGGATCATGAATGATTATAATGAGGGGGATTTCCAGGGCAGTTAATGAGGGAAGCGCCCCCTTTCCGCCGCCGGGCCGAAGGCAAGAAATTAATTATGCCGCCGCATGTGAATGACATATGAGGAGGGTCGTAATGAGGAGAGTGGTGGGGAAATTGGACGGTGTTGGCAGGGCGTTCATAAAATATGCGCATCCCTCGAAACACATATATATATCCTCCCCTCACTAATAGGTGCGCCCATCCTTGCTCAAGAGTGTCTTACAGCCTGTGGGATATACCTGAGGGTGTAGGTTCAGCATATCGATCAAAGCCCTCGTCCCACATTTCCGGGCGCCGATGATGATGCACTGCGGAAGGCGCTTGATCCTGAAGGGCTGAGCCCAGTAATGCGTCCCTGACACCAGGGCATCGTTGTCTATTTCCGCTTCGAGCAGGGACGAGAAGAGGAGGAAAAGGCTGAGGAAAACAACGAAGAAGCCACAGAAGCGATTCAGTCGTCTCTTATCCGTCGTCTTGATCACCGCCCGATCATACATGGAGAAGTAGAGGGATCTATAACAATGGGGACATTGGAGGAAAATCTCGTTGTTCAAGTGATGATGATGATGATGATAGTTGTTGTGGGGTTGGTGCTCGTGCTGAGCTTCCGCTGTAATAGCACTTCCCCCACTGCCAGCCAACTCCTTGGTTGTTGTTGTCGTCGTCGTCGTTGTTGTTGCTGTTGCTGCTGCTGCTGCCGCCGCCGCCGCCGCCGCCGTGGAAGTCGTCGTACTTTCGAAACTTGAACTGCTGCTGTTGCTGTACTGCGCACCGGCTGGGCGTCGTACCTCATAATTGATCATCTAGATATGGAGAGACACAAAGAGAAAAACAATGATAAATGAAGGACATCTTTTGACGGAGCTTCCTATCATTAGCAATCTTGCACAAATAGACGCCGGGGACGGGAGGGAGAAAGATCCCATCTTTTTCAAATGTTTCAGTCCCAACCGAGCGTGTGATCAAAAGTAATGAGGAATCATAATGGTTGGCTGTTAACGAGAGGGCGAAAACATCATCTTCCGATGGGAGAAAGAGAGACTGGAGTGTACGGCTATGTGCATAGCCTCAAAGTCCGAGCAAATAAACGGATTCTCTATCTCTGCGTGTTGTACGCGTATATACCGCAAGCGGCCGACTTATAGCACGTCGTCGTCTGCCTTCTCCTCTTCCTCCTCCTCCTCATCATCATCATCATCTTCCTCAACCTCCGCACTCTGATAATATGAAGGCGGCGGGAAGAAATTTCCGTCTCCACCCGCCCACAACCACCACCACCACCACCATCATCATCTTCCATCTAGAACTCTCAGAACTTGCTTCCACACTATTCCTCTCTCACTACAGTCGCTGCTGATAGTACAACACTTTTGATACTTCGACTACGACTTGGTACTACTACTACTACTACTACTACTACTACTACTACTACTACTACTACTACTACTACTACTACTACTACTACTACTACTACTACTACTACTACTACTACTACTACTACTACTACTACTACTGCCACTACTATAACCGCTACTCCACGACTTTTCCTCAAGCTACTCGTGCTACTACTAGGGTCCCTACTACAGTACTACCTCCACGACTTTGGCCGTTACAACCAGTGCCTCTACGATGGGTACTGTCGGTAATACTTGGGACTAAGTACAAGCCACAACTGTGAGCCCCAGTCCTGACGCGGCAAGAGTCTTTTCATTAGGAAACTTTACGACCGTTGAATGTGGTCTCATTTAATCCCTAATTTACATGCACACAAGGAGGTACATTAATGGGAAAGTTTGACACAGCATTTCCTGTCTCAACGACCGGCCCACGAGGTTTATGCCGGAGTAAATGCTAATGCTCTTTTTCCTATATACTATCCATACTAGCCAGGGGTACTCCACCAGCAGTCCGGGCCCCTGTGACAAGTGGTCGTGGTCGTGGTTCTCCCAGCAGCATATATACTGTAGCGGTCGGGGTGATGGTAGTTAGTAGTGGCGGAGGAGTATGAAGATTTTATCCCTAAATGGCTTCCCCTGTTTTCCTTTCCCACCATAGCAAATTAAATGTCTCGAGACAAGGAGGGCAGTTCCACTGCGTACACCGATCCCAAAAGAATTCCCACGGAGGACATCCCTTCCTGCCACCAACTATGTACACCGACTTTGGCAAGTACACCACCAACAACCATACATACAAGGATCCATGCCTACGCAGATACTTCTTCAAGAGCCCCTCACTCCAGAGTTGTAATGTACATGTAGGTACCATCATCATCATGTGGTTGGGAAGAAAGAAGAAGTGGATAGTTATGCCAGCGTGTGAGTGTGTGTTTGTGTGAGTCCGTGTGTCTAAGTAGAAGGGAACACTTGATTTCACAATGCGGTTGAAATCGATGAAAAATTCGTTACCCGCCCGCTCTCACCATTAGCCCATCTAAACAAGTGCCCATGGATCCGTGGGCCAGGGACTTTCTCCTACTTCCTTGCACACACACAAACGTACACACAATTTATATATAGTGTGGCAGTGCCATACTGGAAGAATGAGAGAAAGAGCTGAAGTGAGAGAGAGAGAGAGAGAGAGCGGACCAAAGACGATCTGATCAAAGGCAGTCTCGGCCCAGGAGCGGAGGAGGAAAAGTTTCAAATCAAACCGAGTTAAATCACATCAGTCTTTGAGGGAGGAGGAGAGTAAAAGTCTCTGAGCTGACGCGGGGAAAGCATGGGATAAAGGGAAAAGAAGAATCCAGAGCGGTATGTACCTACAGACGTTTTCCCTTCGTGTATTGTAAGTGGATGTAGGTGTGTGTGTGTGTGTGTGTGTGTGTAGGCCTGCGTGTGTGGACCTGTGTGTGTAGGCCTGCATGTGTGGACCTGTGTGTGTGGGCCTATGTGCGTGGGCCTGTGTGCTTAGGCCTGTGTGTGCAAGCCTCTGTGATTGCATGTATGGGCATGTGTGTGTGCGTAAGCCTGTGTGTGACTGTGTGCATCCAAGTTTGGGAATATAGGGAGGACGGCGATGGACGGAGGGATAAGAATGGGTGGAAGTCCAGGTTTTCCCACCAACACCCCCGAACCCCCTCCCGCTCCACCCAAATTGAATCACTTTCTTCTTATCAGTTTTACATTCCCCCACAAAATAATATAATCAGAAAGTTGAAGTTGGAGGAGCTTAGCGTGTGGTCCGCCTTGTCCCACGCTTTCTCGCTCACAGTCAGTCAGAGCAGAGCTCTCCGGCAGCCCGTTCATGCCGCCCGGACGATGGGATGCATGCCACCATTTTTCAACTGTCTTCCTCCTTCCCCCCCCCCCCCCCCCCCCCCCCCCCCCCCCTTGCATGCCACCATTTTTCAACTGTCTTCCTCCTCCCCCCCCCCCCCGCCATCCTCCCTCCTCCTCACTTTACCATAATAACAATAATAATGGGACGGACGTGCAGAGTACTGGTAGTGGAAGCAGTTGGAGCAGTCCCGCCGTCTAACTGTCTCGCATGGGAGGACGAGTATAAAAATGCGTGTAGTCGGAGCAGGAGAGGAGCGGGGAGAGAGAGAGAGGGATGGGAAAATCGGAGATCCTACGCCTTGATAATATCCTTTCCCTTCCTTCCTTCCTCCCTCCCGCCCTCCCTCCCTCCCTCACTGACTGCCGCCTGCATATGAGCACATGACGTGTAGGAAATCTGTTGGAGGGGCAGCTATAAATATCTATGTATATTTTATGTAGAGACACACACGAACATGAAATAATGGATGGTCCCAAGTTTTTTGAAACAATTCTTCTCTCCAACTCCCCTCCATTGGACGACATGGCAAAAGGGAGGAAATGTGCGAGGAAAAAAATTCTCCGTAGTCGTCCTTGTCCTACCTATTCTCTCTCAAACTTCCCCGCCACCACTATTCCTACCTAGCAAGCACCAGCACCACCACCAGCAATGCTACCGTCTCCTTTCCGCTCGGACATCCCTACTACCACTGCTTCTTCTGCTAGAAAGAAGCCTCGGTGGATGTAAGTCTATGGGAAATGAGGAAATAGCTCTCCCACTCCGCTCTTCTCCACACCGTACGTATTTTTCCTTCTTCCGTGTGTGGACGAGGAGGCTACAGTGGTAGTGCCGCGGACGGTGATAGTGGAAGGCTGAATGGGCAGAAATAAGAGGACGGAAGGATAGGAATATAGATGTATCTTTGTGCGTACATGTACATACATGGATTCTATCCGAGTTTCCAAGTGTGTACCACGTCAGTTTCCGTCCTGAACATCCAGTGAACATAGTCACGGTAGGACTACTTCCATCTTGGTTCCCTTTCAAAGATTCAAGCTCCCACCACCGCCGCTGACTCGGATTTTATGTCCAAAGAGCCGGATATGTTACACCACGACCACGATCGCCACTTTCCTCCACCTTCCAAAGGACTCCTTTTCAGTTTTACACACACACACACACACACACACACAAACACATATATAGACACTTTCACTCGTACATATACATATACACACACTCCAATGCTGCCAATATGGTGGTGGCACGAGTTGGTATACACGTAGAGGAGACTATCTAAACTTTGATTCTATCAGTACATCTTGTTTCCAATATTGAAGTGGTAGGGGACTCCTATTTGGAGTCCATGGAGCCAGTATAGGATTCCAGTAGGTACTGGTACCTCTGTCCTTCTGGAGAATGAGGTACGTCTTCCACCATGTGGCAATAGGCATAGGTATACATGGGGCTTGTAGGAAATGACCATGTGTGTGTTTGTACGTGTAAATGTGTCTGAGGTTTGCTTGCTTGTGTGTGTGTGTGTGTGTGTGTGTGTGTGTGCGTGTATGTGTGGATAAGTGAGTGAGTAGGGGAATGGAGGTGGATGTGCGGGTTGGGGAGTGCACAGGTATTTGGATGCATGTATGCAGGAGGAAGTGTGCCAGACGGGTTGGAGGTGGGCTTGTGGGGGTCTCTCGGTGGCTCAATCTAGAAAATTTTGTATTCACGCTCGGCATGTTCCGTCCGTATGTAATCAATTATTCTCGAGTCCTGAATCGGCTACCGAATATCAAACAAGGCGGGCCATCATACTTCAAAACTTCATGAATATATGACTCTGCTCTTGGTATCAACTTTGCACTTAACTCTATTGCTTTTACCTCTTATGTAAATCCCCTCTTACCGCTCCGCTTCATCTATCTCTCTTGCCGTCAGACACATGTAGTCACACGCGCATATACACACACACAACTATGCGTTGCACATTATAACCTCTCTTCATCGTCGCCACCCAATCCGCCCAACGATCTACCTTACCCATCGTGTTAGGTTGGCAGCAGTGGTGACGGTGATTATGATGATGTAGAAACAAAAAGGGTGGTGTGCGGTGAGCATACGAGTGACTTCCTCTGGCGAGGAGACAGTGTCAAAGGCACACTTACACACACACACACACACACACACACACACACACACAGACAAACGTATGCACACAACTGTAAAGATATACGGAGTTATGCTAAGCACATCCGCGCGCTATTTTAACCTATTCCTATAGACTAATGGAGAGAGGACAGGGGATATCGGTCGAGTCAATTTTTCATTTTTATTCCCTTGGATGTGCGCAGTGGATTCTGCTCCGTTAGGATAGTATTTAATATTCCCTTCAAACCTATCCACACCTCTCACAACAGTATTGCCAAGGAAAATAACTAAGGGTCTCCCTCCCATTCTCCAGCCCCAGCCCCCGAGGTGGTCAAACGTGGCTCGGCTCTGGGGAACCGTTGGGACTCCCAACACTGCTGAATCAATCCTTTTGCGAGAGATTTATTATTTTACCGCCGTATCCCCTCCTGTTTACCGTAGTGACGCCCGGAGAGATGGGGACGTACCATGTAGAATCATCAAGTGAGTGAGGTGAGGCCGAGCAAAGTTATGGACAGTAGGTGATGGACACGTATTTTTACTCACGAACCACACCGCAGGACTGTCGTCTCAAGGGGCTCGTATTAGTAGAGGTGGATAAACGGAGATTGGAATGATAAAGGGAAGCGTCTAAATGGACTATACTGGTTACGTACAAAGAGGATGTGCACCTCGCCGGGATCCCCAATAGAATGTGCGCATTTTCGATTTCGGATATTTACATGTTCACAGAGCATTCTGAATGTACTCCGCAGCATGTAGTAGGCTCAGTAATGCCCCTCCATTATATACGTGTGCGCATGTTCAATTGCTCTTTTTAAACTTGTTGCGGAGGTGTATGTATAAACATTTACATGCATGTATATTTATACATATATATATATATATATATATATATATTTATCGTATACACATATTTAAACACGCTCAGCGGAAGCGAAAGACTCTTGAGAAATTTCTGCTCACTCAGTCAATTCACTTTGGGAGATGATCGCCTTCCATGGACCTTCCTAACTCTTTTATTTTTCCCGCTCCATTGAAGACCAAGGTTATTTTCCCTGAGTCAGGAGCCTCTGTCACAATGTTGCGGTGGGTGCATGTTACTTCCATTTTATCTCCTTTCTAATACACGTCAAGTCAGTCCTGCTCCTGCTGGCGGTAGGGCATTAAACTTATGCTGAAACCACGGAATTTCGACTTTTTTTCAGCCCCCCCCCCACTGTATCTTCTCCTCTCATCCGGAAATACACTACCACTCATGCTGTAGCTACCCCAGCCTTCCTGTCCAATTTTCTCCACTCTCATTTAAATGCATAAACAATACTGCTGGATCAGTACTGTAGTTTCCCTATGGTTTCGGAGTAGGAGTAGTGGTCCCAGCGGGTAAAGAAAAGGACGAAGAAGAAGAAGAAGTATAGAGGTGAAAAAAAGGAAAGTTCATGTCACACGTTCATTCCATTGAGAAGGGAACAAAGACGCATATAGCTCCGGAGCATGCTAGGAAACCCGCCTTCCCTGCCTATTGACCCTCCTAATCCACACAGGCTCACACACCACAGTCACATGTGCACAAATATGCTAGGACTACGTAAGTCCAAACCGTTTTTTGGAATAGTATATGTGCTTCTTCTTCTCCGTATGAGTCGTTTGTCCAACCCACCACCACCTCTTGTGAACCCTCACCCCGTCGGCACAACTAACGCATTTGCCGCCATCCCGAAAGCTTATGTCTGGCTGTTGAACCCATACGTCGAGAGCCACTGAACATGTCCGTTATTCCTTGCAACAAATTCACTACGACAGTGTGATATATAGTTAGGGCTGAGCACAATACAATATCATAGTCGGACATTCATACGATCGCCGGGAGGACTCCGGCTTGGGTTTTGTTGTGCACGAGCAAATGCGCTGAAAGGATTTTCAATAATGGAGAAAGCGAGCGGTTGGCCGGCCACTTGTCCAAGTTCTTTGCCATCGGGATGGTGAGAGTTACGGCACGGAAGGGTTCCCGATCTGAGTTCCCTTCCTGATGTGCTTCTCCCTTTTGGCCTGACGATATAATCCCGGATGAGATGATGAATTTAATACCGGATTTACAAGAAGAATAATAACTGTGGAGGATTTTCCTGGGACCTTGGCAAACTACCACTGCTAATCCACTTGAGGGGGGCATATATTTACTGGGGAGGAAGGGTGGAGAAATTGCTCAGAGAATTCCACTTCGAAGGCGGGCCCGACTTGAGAAAACAATAACGGTAAGAGTCCTCCTCCTTCTTCCCGCAGCAGTCTATCGCCGTCGTGAGTGATGCGGGAAATCCATCATTCAATTAAGTCAAATTCCCCACTGCAATCAGGTCGCACGCGGCGGTAATCCTGCTCGTGAGAGCAGCAGTAGCGGAGAACACGTGTTATAGTCTTGCCCCCTCCCCCCATCATCGCTGTGTCGAGGTCTGGAATGGAAAGTCGCACTATATTACAGCCGAACGCACACACATTTACTTCCATACCCTCCATGTGTATGGACTCCCTCATATCACATGCATATGAGCGAGCCCATTCCACACACTCAGAAGCACATCCGCTTCCACCCGCACGAATGCAGGGAATCACGTAAAAGAGTGCGAGAGTGAAGAGTTCCACTTGACGCATACCGATACGTACAGGGATCTGACTGTGAGGAAGGGATAGCTTCAAAGTTCGGAGCCAAGTCCATGTTTTTCCTCAGAGGAATTTCATGACTTCTTGCTGACAGTGAGAGCATACGGCTATGAGTTTACGGACGGGTATAGCAGTGGATACCTTTCCGCAGCCGCGCTACTGCCCCAACGACCACCATCCGCCGATGACGGCGGGAGTGGAAAAATCCATACAAGACATTTGTGACAAGCGTTAATGCAGACTCTAGTTAGGGGGAGAGGTGGGATGGATTTGAACTTTATACTCGGCCGTCCAGCTTTCACTCACTCATCTGTTCACCCTCATCCCACTCGGAACAGGAGAGGGTGAGATGAGATAGTGGAGGATTTTTGAGGGGAATGTTGGAGTGAGGCGGCAAGTTTCCCTTTGCGGCCTTCTCCGTCCGACATGATCTAAAAGTACATGAAGGGGCCTATTTAAATATGTAGCCCAACAGCCTAGTAACCGAGTCTCACTTCTTCTCTGGCGGCTGTCTCTGTTCCGCCGCCACCGCGGCTAAGTTCCTCCTTTTCCTTCATTCTCATAGGAGACTTGGGCTTGGGCACGGAGAGAGAGAGCCTTTACCGATATCGATCACCACTACCATTTTCACTACTCCCGGCTATCTCTTTCGCCTTAAGCAGTGACGTTCTCACTTTCGGTCCATACTCAACCTTTCTCTCGTTCATTTCACTCCATACATATGTATGCATATACATATATGGAGTATGTGTATATATACAAATATATATATCTATATATATACATACTTGTAGATACACATACATATACATATAGATATCTCTTCCCAGCTCTCCCTGTCGTTTTCTACCATGATTCTGGCAGAGTCGGCGGATTGCATTCCATCCTTAATTGAATGCTTCTCCTACATCTGTATGCCCATCGGAATTCCACTATAGTAGACCCCCAAATATTGGAATTCATCCCCTAAAGAGGCACAAATATCTTTACACATATGTGTATACTTGTTCGCACACACATACATACACACACTCTTATGGAGACGAGCTCCATCTACATGGAATATCTATTCCCCCTTTACCTCCATCACGGCTCTCTCAACAGTAGTGGGTTAATTTATGGGCGGAGGCTGGAATTTGCAAGGGAAAGGAATTCTTGTGGCCGGGAAATATCTGAGAGAGGGACATTATCTTCATCTGTACGGCCACGTGAATGAGACTGGTAGGGGTAGGTGCAACCCATAAATAGGTGTGTCAGGCATAGCTGTGGTAGACTATAATGCCCATGGTATAACTCATCTCCTAACAGAAGTCTGAACGGGATGGGATGATAAAGTAGGGCTGCGTGAGTGTGTGTGTGTGTGTGTGTGTCGGTTTGTGTGGGTGTGTGTAGGTGTGTATGTATGTGTGTGTGTGTGTGTGTCGGTTTGTGTGGGTGTGTGTAGGTGTGTATGTATGTGTGTATGTGTGTGGATGAGGGCAGGGATTGTGGAGGGTGGTTGGTGAGACGCCCAGTGCGTAATGTGATACAAGAGCAGAAAGCAGAATAGTATATAAATCCTGTGTCCAATCTGAGTGAGAGGAAGAGAGAGGGGACATGGGATCCTCTAACAGATAGCCAGGCACCAGCCCGGTCCCTCCTGAGGTTACATATGTAGCCTTATGGCTTCTTGTCCAGCCTTCTCCACCAACGAGAAGGGCTACTTAGGCCTGTGTATGTACGCATCCGTGGATTCACAAGGGAGATGATGAGCCGAAGCTCACAGTAGTGGATGGATCAGGACAAGTTTTAGGAGGTCCTCCCGAAAATGAGGAGTAGTATGTGCGGATAGGTGTAGTATGTATATAGTAGCCATTCCTCCTGAGTCTACACACATATATATATGTACGTGTGTGGGTAAGGGAAAATGAGGAAGATGGTGTAACATATCCGGCTCTTTGGACATAAAATCCGAGTCAGCGGCGGTGGTGGGAGCTTGAATCTTTGAAAGGGAACCAAGATGGAAGTAGTCCTACC
>VYYI01002596.1:0-14401 GCA_021029175.1 Bilobella aurantiaca | reverse complement strand
CTGAACACTGACCCTTTACCCTAAAAGTGCGATGACCCCGAAAATGACTCCCAAAATTGAATTTTCGAATTTCTGCGTAAAAGAAAAAACTGTGCTGGCACTAATGATCCAAGTGATTCCTGACCTATTCCGCGCAGTGTGATGACCTTGTAACTGACCCTCAAAACCGAAAAATCAGCGTTTTCGAGGTCTTATTTGTCAACTTTATTTGCATTAGTTCAATACGCTACTTGGTTACGTGCGTTTGCAACGGTTTATTAAGTAGCGTATTAGCTACTTCATGGGAATATTCTGTCCGTCCTTCGGTCCGCCTTGTTGCGCTATAATTCCCGAAAAGGTTAACTTTATTCAAATCTGTTTGCAGGTATAGGTAGTAAGGGTCAAGGGTGAGGCCAAGTTTGAAGATGGGCCATAGGGGTCATACCCTTCGTTCTCATTTCTGAGACCCCCTAATTCAGAAAATTTGAATTTGTCGGATTTTTGCTAGTTTTGCAAAATGTATTTCAATTTTTTCCTTCCAAACATTAATTTGCAAGTAATAGGATCTCAAAAAAGAGCTACGTAGGGCCTTAGAAAAAGGGCCTACATAGTAAAGGGACTGAAGAGAGAAAGATCCTAAAATTAACGCTGAAATTATTTATTTATTATAATTATAATTTCTTATTAGCTGAAATCAACGAAAGTATCAATTCCTACTTATCCTAGACAAATTAGTGCAAATACAAATCGAATTAAAATGAATACAAGTCAGAAGTTACTATCTATGTATTTTATAATTTAGAGTTTAATTTTACAACTATTGTTGATTAATTCAAAAGTTAATTAGTGTTACACGTTTAGTCAAATGCTAATTAGTTGAGGAAAATTTATGCGCATTTTAGGGTTTGGTTGTAAGGATTTTTGTTCTTGTTAACTTGATGCTGAGTTGTCATTTGATATAAAAAAAAACTATAGGCATTATCTTTCATGCTATATTTTATATTTCTGATTAATGGATTGTATTAATAGTTGAATCCTTTTATCTAGGGTAATTTGGGAGTTTACGCTCTAGCATGTATATACGAAGCCTTCCTTCTGTCCTCACTTTTTGTTTGTTCCACCATATTTGCTAGCCAAACTCCGCACCAAGTGGACACTGGTCGTGTCCATTGTAGCCTACATTGCCGCGCAATTTCATCCCACTTTCTTTACCCTCATCCCAGCCAGTCTCTTCATTGGCTTCTCTGCTGCGGGGCTCTGGGCGTCACAATCAAATTACGTTACAAAGGTCAGAGGTCACATATTCAGTCTCCATGAGTTGAAAATCGCTGAAAAAAGGCTTGTTCATTTTCAGATTTCAGAGGAGTACGCCTTGTTGAAAGGCCTGAGTGCCGAAGTGGTGTCCCAATGGTTCTTCGGCTTCTTCTTTCTCTGTTTTCACTCGTCGCAGGTTTGGGGAAACCTCATTTCGTCTTTTGTTCTCTCCAGACACTTCAAATGTTACAATTCCTACTAATTCAACGCACTGTGGCGCACACTTCTGCCCTGCTAAGCCACCGCCAACGAATAAATCTTTACTCGACCATGAGTTTTCGACTGTAAATTCCAGCCTATTACTTACGGAAGACACAGCTAAAAGACCAGCCCAACTTCAGTTGGAGATTCTCACTGGAATCTTCCTCGCTTGCTCAATTCTTGCTGCATTTGTGATCATTTTATATCTGGATTCACTCAAAAGGTAACATATTTTCCTTAAAAATAATTTTTGAGTCTGAGTTTGATGAGGGCAAACTAATAATCTCACGCGATATTTGAAGGAACTTAAAATTGGTTCCGTGTACAATGAAAATTGTTCAATATAATTAGTCTGCACTTGAGGTCTGAATTTAGTCCAATATCGGATGTGATCTGGAATCAAATTTTAAGTTGAATTTTATTTCCCAAAATAAAAATTCGATCCACAAGACAGTTTTTTCAAAAAATGAATTAACTTATAATTAACATGGTTTCTTTTACTTTTGATTATACACCTAAAACCTATTTTCTAAATAATCCTTAAATTTAAATTAAATCCTAAATAATTTTAAATAATAACATGCGTATGTAAAACTTCACTTAAAGCCTTAAAAATCTAAAATTTAAAAAAAAACTGAATTATTTGAATTTTTAATTTCATTGGAATTTTGGCCTTTATATTTTAGGTATTTCTTTTGTCTATAGGCAATATTTTTATGATTTACTACCTACTTCAGTATTATTTTTGTGCCACACTGAACTAAAATCTAATGGAGCAAATTTCATTCGGCTAATTTTTTAGTCGACAAAGTTCAATTTTACAATATTTGATTACACTATATTCAATGTACCAAATGTATTGTTTTATATTGTTAACAATAATTGGCCAATTAAAAGTCTTGAGTTACTTTTCTTTCGCTACTGCGCTCAAGTGTAAATGCAATTAAGTAAATTCAGAAATTTATTTATGATTTGAACAGGTACGGTGAGGATGAAACCAGGATCCACAATGCTAAGTGGTACTCACTGCTGCTGGCCACCGTAAACCACTGGCGAGATCCTAAGCAGCTTCTGTTGATTCCACTTGCAACGTGGGTTGGTGTCCAGGAAGCATTTCTTGGAGCAGAATTTACGCTCGTACGTTTTCACAAATCCATCGTTTGATGATTGATGGTACACTTTCAAATAGAAGCGAAAGTACCATCATCTATTCTACTTCTAGGCCGTTTTCCCTAATCCTATTGTAGTAGAATGTTAGTTTCTACTTCAAACCCACTGAGCGAGTGCTATTTTCAACATTGACAAAATTGATTTTCAGATAATCAAATCCAGCAGAGCATTTGCTATAACTCGCGTTTTAGTGTTTTAATTCAAATTCTAAAACTAAGGATTTCTATTTCTAAAACAGAGTTTTGTATGTTGTGCGTGGGGGATCCATCAAATTGGATTTGTAATGGCGGCATTTGGGTTTTCTGCCGCCGTTTCTTCCTTTTTGTTGGGCAAAATCACGGCGTTTGTGGGGAGACCGCTGATATTTTCGTTTGCAGCGGCTCTCAACGCTGCAACTTTCCTCATTATGCTTTTTTGGGAACCAAATGCAGAGCATAAGCACCTATTTTTCATTGTGGCGGCGATGTGGGGTGCTGCAGATGGAGTTTGGTCACCACAAGTCAGATGTAAGTATTTGGAAAAGTTGTATTTTGATTGATTGATTGATTAAGGTGATTCAACCATTATATGAATAATCGTTTATTGTTCAGCAATTTATGGCACCATATTCTCGGAGACAAGAGAAGCGGCTTTCAGCAACGTAGGCCTGTGGCTCTCGGTCGGATTTATAATCGTGTACGTAAATGCAGGCCTCCTATGCATGACGCTCAAAATTTATATTTATTTGGCCTTTCTCGTCGTGACGCTCTCAACGTACCTCGTCGTAGAATTCAAATGCAGCAGAGAAAAGTCAGCGTTCTAGCATAAATCGTATTCTTTTTCTTTTTTTTGTAAAACTATGTCAATCAAAATATTAGAAAGTTTCTTAATTAAATGAGCATCAGTTAATTGTTCTTTCCAGAATTAATTTTTTTTAAATTTCGCGTATATCATCGCCATAGTAATAGTCTAATCTTAATGACAGCACATTTTTGTGCAGATATCATTCTTCCCCACACACTAGCACAAACTTGTTGACCAGGCCATAGGCAAACGTCAATAGTGGTTGGTGCATTGAACTCTCCACACTGCACTCGTGGGTTCGAATCCCATGCTCGTCTTTGTCCTAATGTGTGTGGTTACACCTAATTACACATAATTTATGTTACGCTATGAGAATCTGTTGTTTCAATAGTGTCACGGGCACCTCCTGTGCCACCGTGAACTCTCGGCGGGGTCGACTGTGCTGTGGGTGGTGCGCTCAACTGGCGGAGCCGACTCGGCTACTTGCTTGGCAATAAATGGACGAGGACAAACGGAGAATGGCGAATGCAAATAATTGTTTATTTGCAAGAGCTAAGACTAATGTGACAAGGTGACAAGGTGACAAGGTGACCCCATCTTGACCCCAGTCAAGATGGGGTATCGTCGACATGGCCATGGGCCAGAGGTCTGGACTAGGCAACGGACGACTGACGACTGACCGCCAATGAACTGACTGCCACTGCTATTTATAGCAGTGGTGCAAAGACAAGGTCGAACAGACCAAAGAACTGACAACTGATAGAGGACTAAACTAAGCAGACACACGTCTGGAAATATGTAAATGTGAGATAACCTAGATAACCTATGGTCGCGTCCGCGGTGTCGACGATGTCGTTGGCATCGTGGTCCTGACAATAGTAACAACTGATTTACAGGATAATGATAACGGATATGTCATAAAGTGGTCAAAAGCAAAGCTTAATGTACAGGTCCTCATTTGGATAAAATCATTAAACTATTGTAATAATTAAACTAAAAATACAGTTAGATTTACATAGACAGTACATAGTAAACAATTTGATGTCAGAAAATTAAGCTTCAGGTCTGAAGCTTCAGGTTTACGCGGAAATTTTAAAACCTAACAGTCTAAAAATCATGTTAGAGTTAAAAAAATCCGTTACACAATCTTAACCACAAACTGCTTGTTATCTGCCAGCGCAGTAGATAACACTGTCAACCTTACCATTTGCTCTGCTCGTCCCAAGTGGTGGAGAAGCGGGCACGAGCGGTACCTTCGCCGTCTTCAAACGGCAAGGATCTCTGCCATGAAAGCAAAGAAAAAACAAATAGGAGACGCAAAGACAGTAAAAATACCCTAATTACCCTAGTTAGGCCTTCCAGAGCCTACTGATAAGGTGCTCTGTATGAGTTCCCTAGGGGTTTGGACTCTTGTGAGGGGGGACCTGTGGTGATAACGCTACACAGGGACGCAGGGCATTAGAGTGAGTTGCTGAGGTCCTTGAAGCAAAAGGCCGTGGCCATCGCGGTCGATATATAACTTATGCAAAAACCAGGCTTAAGTGGAATAATAATTTATATTCCAGTGGCCTCGAGGTTTAGAGGCACTCTTCGAGCTGAAAGCATTTTTTAAATCGTCTTTTTTAAAAGTAAATCAAATCATATGATTTAATTAGTGCTATCTCTAGGAAGCAAAAGACACAATTTTACATTGTCCAACTGCAGGCATTTTAATTTTGGATTTTTGAAGCAGCACATTTAAAGTGTGCCAAAAAAAGATATAACGATTTGTAAAAACTAAGGGTTCAATATAGTAATTGCGAATTCCCTAGTGTATTAATAGATATGTAAAGTATTTGCAAGTCAAATTGTGAATACATCCGATTTTAAACCATACAATTCTTCAGAATCGTGATATAAATTACAAAATTAAAATTGAAACGCACAAATCCTTAAATAACGTTAACCTATTGTCATTTGTCACATGTGTGCAAAATGGAGAGCCTTATGTCGTCGAAAGCCTTACGCCCGTTTATCTGGTCTTTAAAATTCGGATTCTGGCTCAATAGCCTACCATTTAAATGCAACAACGAAACTTATACGGTCGTCAACGCGTTGTGCAAAGACCCCTTTAAATGTATCGCATGGGTAATACTCCAGTGGTGTCACTTGTCAAGATATATTGGAACTTCATGCTACTTTGGAAGCAAGCTGCTAACTCACGATGTTACCTCTGCAGATGTTGTTTTCCTTCTTATAATTATTTGTGTTAACATAATTACTGCATGCGCATTTTCGATTTTTATGTATCACGTTGACGAGTTGGAAGCTGTTATCAATGAAATAATTTTAATTGCAAAAATCAAAGGTGAGAAATAATAATTCATTAAGCCAAATACTGTTATTCTAATAAGTTGACTCGTGATGGGTTTGTTTAACTCCTAGATGTTATTGGTAAATGTACAAATAGTACACAGGCAAATGGCGTTGACGGTTTGTTAATAACATATAGCTTGTTTTTGAGCGCCATTTTCACGATTGTGCCACTTTACCCCGGAGGTGTTTTGGCGGTGAACTATCAACTTCCGTTCTTCAGGTTCTTCAACCCTAGCGTTTTCTACATGCCAATAACCTTTATTTGGATATCCGGTTTTGTCTTCGATTGGGCAATAGTTCTACCGATGTTCTACATATTTGTTCTCTACTCCAGTGCACAAGTGACAATTATCGATGTTGCTAACAAGACACTGTAAGCTTTTTGGCATGAATTTTACATATAAAACTTAGGTCATTGTTAGTTGGCGGCGAGTCGTCAAGCATCAACTTTACCGTCTTTTTTATGTTATTTAACATAAATTTTGCGTAATGGTGAGAGTGGTCGTTATGCATTTTATGTCGCGGGCTCTAATCCTAACAACTTTATTCATTAAAAAAATTTTCACAATAATTCAAATTTAACTTAGAACCCATTTCTAACTAGTAAATTGTGATTAACAATTAACAACAAACAACTGTTTGAACTGGAGTTTTACATGCAATTTGGGGTTCTTAAGTGTGCTGACGCTTGCTATAAAATCCAAATTGTCTAATCTATATTCCTAATTAATTATGGCATCCCAGACTCTGCAGGTCACCACTAAAAGTCCCAAATGCCAAAAAGGTTATCTCGGGTGGGGTTCGCACCCGCGCCCTTCACCTATACGGGGAGATGCTCTACCACTGAGCTACCAAGGCATTAACAACAATTAACTATTTGAAATAGAGTATGTTTTACATGCAATCGTGAGTTCTTATGTACGCAAAAGCTAAAAATGAACTCCAATTTAAAAAAAAAAAAATTTAATTGTAATTAACAGTTAACAAAAATTAACATTTGAAGCTGGAGGTTTACATAGATTCTGAAATACTTCTAAAAGGTTTATAAACTAATGTTCAACAACTTGCTTCGTCGACTCCTGTGTATGTTGACTACAAAATACAAAATGACATTTATTAAGTTGTACACGACTCAGCTAGCAATTGTAGTATTCCGAGGTGTTGTAATATCTGTTTCATTAAAAAAAATGATTTCAAATTCAAGCTCTCATACATGTGCAATAAAAGCTACAGATTTAAATTTACTTCTAAAAACAGTATAACAGCTCCATTGCTGTAATAAAGGTAATATACATAGGACTAGCAAAGCAAGCCCGTCCTGGAACAAGAAAATTTGGAGAAATAAACCAAATCCTTTTGTCCTAACACAGGCTTTTATGTTATGATAATCGTCATACAGAGGCAATAGAAGTTGATCTTTGTTGGCTTTTATTGTTTTTCTAGGAATCGCAAACTATCTCAGCGTGATTTTGATAAATTTCATCGATTCTACAGATGTCGTCAAATTTATCACTCCATGTTCATATCCTGCTACTCGACTACATTGCCGTTCCTTGTGGCCTGTGCAATGATTTTGGTGATCATGCCAGCATACATGGTTATAAGGCTTAAGTTCAAATTTAACCTTCTAATAATAGGCGCATCAACATTCCTGGGAATCGTTACGATTCTTTTGGTTAAATTAATGGCAAATTTGACGTACAAATTGACACTTGCGTCACGAACGTACATCAAAAAACTCGGAGTCACGGCTAGCATCTCCAGAGCAAAGCAGTGCTGTTCCTGCCCGCAGCTCACAACTAAAGTTGAAAATATGTTTAGCGTAGGTCCACTTACGTTTTTAAAAATTGTGAATGATGTTATCATTAACGTCCTCATTAATATGCTTGTTGTAATTAAGACGTAATTTTAGTTTTCATTGTCTAACTGAGAGTCACATTTCACATTCTATGTACAGCATTAAAAACTCCTGCTTGCAAATAGAAATTGGCAAATATTAAGGTGATTTATTGACTTATTGAATTATATAAAAATATTATATATACGTATATTCTATTTATTTTATGTCGTATTTTTTATGATAGCCGTAGTTCTTGATTAGCCAATCAGCGACTGTGCGTGGGTAACATAACTAGTGTTTGCGCGCGAATAAAAAATTCAAGAACTGAATTGCCACAAGGACCCTTTACGCCCTTAGTCAATTTTTTACCTTTAGTAGGGTTCATTGAAAAAAAAATTATATCAAGAAAACTTAAATTTTCAAAAAGTAAAATTTTAGGATAACGCCAAATTAGATTCCGTTTTAAAACGGGTTTGTTTTCTGGTACATATAAAAATATTGTCACGGGCACCGCCTGTGCCACCATGAACTATCGATGGAGTCGACAGCGCTGCGGGTGGTGCACCCAAATGGCGGAACCGACGTGAAGGAACGGTGTACCACTAAAATACAACAGTGAAACAAAAACGGTTGTCACAACGTTGCCCAAAGACAACTTTAAATATCGCTATATCGCATGGGTACTCCTCCAGTGGTGTCACGTGTCAAGATATATTGGAACTTCATGATACTTTGGAAGCAAGCTGCTAACTCAGGATGTTACCTCTGCAGATGTTGTTAGGGGTCTTACAATAATTTGTGTTAACAGGACTGCTGCATGTGCATTTTCGATTTTCTGTTTCACGTCGACGAGTTGGAAGATGTTATTAATAACAATAATTCAAATAGCAAAAATCAAAGGTCAGAAGTAATAATTCATTACACTAAATACTGTTATTCTATTAAGTTGATGGGTTTGTTTAAACCCTAGATTTTGTTAGTAAATGCACAAATGGTACACAGGCAAATGGCGTTGGTGGTTTGTTAATAACATATAGTTTGTTTTTGAGCGCCATTTTCACGATTGTATCACTTTACCCCGGAGGTATTTTGGGGTTGAGCTATCAACTTCCGTTCTTCAGGTTCTTCAACCCTAGCGTGTTTTACATGCCAATAACTTTTATTTGGGTATCCGGTTTTATCTTCGATTGGGCAATAGTTCTACCGATGTTCTACGTACATCTTCTCTACCCCAGTGCACAAGTGACAATTATCAATGTTGCTACAAATACATTGTAAGCGTTTAGTCCTGCATTTTATATATAAGAGTTGGAGATTGTCGGTTGGCGGCAAATCGTCAAGCCTCAACTTCACATTCATTTTTATGTTATTTAGCAAGACGAATTTGGCGTAATGGTGAAAGCGCTTGTTATACATTTTATATCGCGGGTTCTATCCCTTTATTTATTGAAATTTTTTTAACAATATAATTCAAATTTAACTTAGGAACCATTTCTAATTACTGAATTGCGATTAACAAACAACTATTTGAACTGGAGTTTTACATGCAATCGGGGGGTTTTAAGTACGCTGAAGCTTACTAATTCAAAATTTTCTAATCCATATTAGTAGCGGAAGCGAAGCTGAAATCTACTTATGCCTTTGTCATTTCTGTCCGTCCGTCTGTCCGTCCGAGCCACACGTGTATCTCAGGAACCACTGAACATATCTCAAATCTGTTTGTGGTGACGTGTTGCTAAGGTTCCGGCGCAGTTCATGTTTGTTTTTGTTTGACCGGAAATTACCCCATTGGGCGTCAAAGGTTAAGGATAAGGGATATTATTCCTGCACAAGTTGTTCCTCTTATAAAGAGGGGCAACACTTGTATAGGACACTTTTCTCTCTAGCCTTCAATGACCCCCAATCTGACCCTTTGACCTCAAAAGGACTTTTCAAGGTCAAACTCCAGTTTGATATGAAAGGAAAAGTTATGATGGTCCCGATGATTGTAGTGCCCCCCTTCACTCGGAAATTACCCTCTGACCTCAGAATGACGTTTCAATGTCAAACTAGTTTTGCATAAAGTGAAAATATATGATAGTCTGGATCCTTGCCCCCCTTTACCCGGAAATGACCTCTTAACACCAAAAAGACCTTTCAAAGTCAAACTTTAGTTTTGCATGAAGTGAATATCTATGGTAGTCTGGATTCTAGAGCCCCCCTTGAAAATGACCCCTTGACCACAAAATAAAATTTCAAGGTGAAATTCTAGTTTAGCATGAAACAAAAATGATGATTCTGATGAACTAAAACGTCTTGTATATTTGGAAATGGTCCATGACTTACTAAAGGAAAGCATTCTTGTTTTAGTCTAATCTAAATATTTTTCAAGTTCCAAGTTTCCTACATCCGTTACTGGTTGACCGTTTTACCAGTTTATTTGTAATTAATCATGGCACCCCTGACTCTGCAGGTCACTACCACCGAGTCTCAATTGCCAAAAAGGTTATCTTGGGTAGGATTCGCACCCACGAAGCTGGCATTTGTACTCGCTTTTCTCTCATGTGTAGCTTGCTTCCTCAGTTCTCTGCCTGACGCAGTCGGGGGCCTTATGTATGCAAAAGCTAACAATGAATTCCAATTTAAAAAATTTGTTAATTGTAATTAACAGTTAACAATAATTTACATTTAAAGCTGAAGTTTTACATAGATTCTGAAGTACTTGGAAATGGTACATGGCGATGTAGGTCTAGTGGTGGAGGGTGTCTCTCTCTCCATTAGCCAGCGTGAGAACGGAGGTTCAAATCCCCCGATCAGCCACAAAAAAGTATTTGCTGTTGGTTTTCCCTTACAAGAAATTGCCTTGCCTCTTACCTTGAGTATACCCGTATCTCCGTGATTAGGCATACTCAGACAGACGATATGGAAATTTCTCGATAGGTTTCCAAACAGTCTTTGTCAGAATGAGTCCTTATCCATAACATATCCATACCCTCTCCTTTTATGTTGACCATCCGCTCTACCGGAATGTCAAATAACGCTTCTTTGCATTTTCTTTTTTACTTGGAAAAGGCTTACCAACCAATTTTCAACAATTTGCTTCGTTGACTACTGTTAGCTGTATGTCACCAAAAAATTGAGCTTTCACAGTAATGCTTTTAAATATAAATTTTAAAAGTTGAATTGAGTTTCTACGTGCTTGCAGGGCATACCAATATAACTTATCACTTATTGATAAAAAATTAAGAGAAATACAAAATGACAATCATTACACGTTGTACACGACTCGAATGGCAAGCTATTGTAATATACCGTGGTTCTAATGGCTGTTCTATGTTAAAAAAGAAAGATTTTTTCGCTAACTTCAAGCTCTCATACATGCGCAATAAAAACTACAACTTTCAAATTTCTAAGAAAAAATATATATAACACCACTCCTTTGATGTAAGAAAGGTAGTATACATAGGACTAGCCAAGCAAGCCCGTCCTAGTGCAAAAAAATCTGGAGAAATAAACTAATTCCTCTTGTCCTAACACAGGCTTTTTTGGCTATGATAATCGTCATATAGAGGCATTAGAAGTTGATCTTTGTGGGTTTTTATTGTATTTCTAGGAATCGCAAACTATCTCAGCGTGATTTTGATAAATTTAATCGATTCTACAGATGTCGTCAAATTTATCACTCCATGTTCAGATCCTGCCACTCGACTACAATGCCATTCCTTGTGGCCTGTGGATTAATTTTAGTGATAATGCCAGCATACATGTTTCTAAGGCTTAAGTTCAAATTTAACTTTCTAATAATAGGCCCATCAACATTCGTGGGCATCATTGCGATTCTTTTGGTTAAATTTATGGCAAATTTAACCTAGAAATCGACACTTGCGTCACAAACGTACATCCGGAAACTCGGAGCCACGGCTAGCATCTCTAGCGCAAAGCAGTGCTGTTCCTGGCCTCAACTCACAACTATTTAAGACGTAATTTCAGTTTTCATTGTCCAACTCTGAGTCACATTTCACATTCTATGTACGGCACCAAAAAATCTTGCATGCAAATAAAAATTAGCAAATATTAAGGTGATTTAGGGTATGAGGTGTCAAATTCCAGACGATGATGGGTGAACTTGCAGGGGATGAGGGGCTAACTTCTCGCTTTTGAGGGGCTGAGGGGTTAACTTCTCATTTTTGAATGGCTGAGGGGCTAACTTCTCGCTTTTGAGGGGATGAGGGGTCAAATTCAAGACGATGATGGGTGAACTTACAGGGGATGAGGGGCTAACTTCCAACGACCAAATTAAGCTCCGTCTTAAATCGGGTTTGTTATCTTATTTATATAAATATTATTTGGTATAATATATTGCAAAGCATATTTAACGTTCGATACGTTTCTCTGGTGACAGCGGCAATCCCATTATTTAGTAGCGTACTAGCTACTTCATGGGAATGTTCTGTCCATCCGTCGGTTCGCCTTGTTGCGCGATAATTCCGGAACAGGTTAACTTTAATCAATTCTGTTTGCAGGTATAGGTAGTAAGGGTCAAGGATAAGGCCAAGTTTGAAGATGGGCCATAGGGGTCATACCCTTCGTACTCATTTTTTCGACCCCCTAATTCAGAAAATTCGAATTAGTCGGATTAGTAGTTTTGTAAAATGTATTTCAACTTTTTCCTACCAAACATTAATTTGCAAGTAATAGGAGCTCAAAAAGAGCTAAGTAGGGCCTTTAAAAGGGCCTACATAGTAAGAGGGCCTGAAGAGAGAATGATCCTCAAATTAACGCTGAAATTATTTATTTATTATAATTATTTTTTATTATATATTAGCTGAAATCAACGAAAGTATCAATTACTACTTATCCTAGACAAATTAGTGCAAATACAAATCGAATTAAAATGAATAGGAGTCAGAAGTTACTATCCATATATTTTATAATTTAGAGTTTAATTTTACAACCATTGTTGATTAATTCCAAAATTAATTAGTGTTACACATTTAGTCAAATGCTAATTAGTTGAGGAAAATTTATGCGCATTTCAGGGTTTTGTCTAATGATTTTTGTGCTTTTCAACTTAATGTTGAGTTGTCATTTTATATAAAAAAAATTAGTTTTAGTAATTGATAATTTGTATCATTTTTCCCGTGATTCTTTTATTCGCCGCAATTTATTTTAGGCCCATTCTCATTTCTGCCGTTTTATACTATAAGCCCTATTTTAGGCTTTATCTTTCATGCTATACTTTATATTTCTGATTAATGGATTGTATTAATAGTTGAATCATTTTATCTAGGGTAATTTGGGAGTTTACGCTCTAGCATGTATATACGAAGCCTTCCTTCTGTCCTCACTTTTTGTTTGTTCCACCATATTTGCTAGCCAAACTCCGGACTAAGTGGACACTGGTCGTGTGTATACATTGTAGTCTACATCACCTATATTGCCGCGCAATTTCATCCCACTTTCTTTACCCTCATTTCAGCCGGACTGTTTATTGGTTTCTCGGCTGCGGAGGTTCTGGGCGTCACAATCGAATTACGTTACAAAGGTCAGAGGTCAAATATTCAGCTTTCATGACCCGAAAACAGCTGAAAAACGGCTTTTTTTTATTTTTCAGATTTCAGAGGAGTATGCCCTGTTGAAAGGCCTGAGTGCCGAAGTGGTGTCCCAATGGTTCTTCGGTTTCTTCTTTCTCTGTTTTCACTCGTCGCAGGTTTGGGGAAACGTCATTTCGTCTTTCGTCCTCTCGAGTGAAACTTCGAATGCTTCAATTCCTATTAATTTAACGCACTGTGGCGCACACTTCTGCCCTGCTAAGTCACCGCCAACTAATACAACTTTGCTCGTCTATGAGTCTTCGGCTGTCAATTCCAGCCTATTACTTCCGGAAGACACAGCTAGGAGACCAAGCTCAACTTCAGTTGGAGATTCTCAATGGAATCTTCCTCGCTTGCTCTATTCTTGCTGCATTTGTGATCATTTTATTTCTTGATTCACTCAAATGGTAATTAAAAATAATTTTTGAGTCTTAGCATGATGAGGGCAAACTAATAGTCTCACGAGGTATTCGACAGAACTTAAAATTTGTTCCGAATACAATGAAAATTGTATTTGTATACATGGTTTCCTTTACTTTCGTTTATACACCTAATACCTATTTTTGAAATAATCCTGATATAACATTCGCATGTAAAACTTGACTTAAAGCCTTAAAAATCTCAATTTAAAAAAAAAATGAAAATTATTGAATTTTCAAATTTCTTTGGATTTTTGGCGGAATTTTTTTTTTCAATATTTTTGGGCTTTACTACCTACTTCAGTATTACTTTTGGGCCACACTGAACTAAATTCTAATAGGGTAAATTTTTTAGTCGACAAAATTCAATTTGACAGTATTTGATTAGACGGTTTCCAAGTGTTCTGTTTTATATTTCTAACAATAATTGGTCAATTAAAAGTCTTGAGTTACGATTCCTTGGCTACTGCACTCTCAACCGTAAATATAATTAAGTTCGTTTTTGTACATTTGCACATTTTTGTGCAGATATCATCTTTCCCTGCACACAAGCACAAGTATGTTGAACTCGTCATGGAAAAATGTCATTAGTGGTTGGTGCATTGAACTCTCCACACTGCACTCGTGGGTTCAAATCACATGCTCGTCTTCGTCCTCATGGCTTTCGTTCTCTTATTAGGTTGTCCCTCACACTTCGATACAAACTGGCGTGAGGAAATCGGACAAAGGGCTCCTCCACTCCCTTGTGGGTAGATAGAGCACCTTCG
>VYYI01002595.1:0-14402 GCA_021029175.1 Bilobella aurantiaca | reverse complement strand
AAAGCATCATTTAAATTCATTCATTGGTCTCAGAAGTCATTGTATTCAAAATCATTCATTACCTTAACCGGAAATAATCTTGCGAAAATGGAATCCACATTTTCATATTCTATACCATATCAAGTGGTTTTGAAGACAAAGGTTAATGACTTTAATTTTTTGCGTAGCGTTAGAAATGAAAGATAGGGATGACTTTTCTAAGAGTAATATTAAATTCTGAAGGTAATGTTTCATGTAGTGAGTGAAATAGCCATCATTTCTGCAAAGAATGCCTTGATTTTTTTTTCAACGATTTATGGCAACTGGGACTTGCTCTCCCGTCCACTGAAGTGTTTTTGCATTAGTGGGGGTGATTGGAGAAAGCGGAGAAAGTGCAGGGATTATCCATATCGTTACAGTTTCCTTGGAAAAGGGAAAGGACACTTTTTTGGCTGTTCAAATTCAGAAAGAAGAAAGTCTGGAGGATAAGCTTAAAAAGCCAAATGGAACATCCTCCATCTTTTTATCCCTCTCTTATATTGAAAATAAATCTTGACTTTATTCTGTTTTTTCTTACTTTCTCCAGAAGAGAAAGGGATTGACAATATCTAATTCAGCAACCCTCCTGGGCCAGAGACTAGTCAAATATAAAATGGCACTGAAACGCTGCCTCAGCTGCTCACAGGCGGAGAAGCTCCGCTTTAGTCGCTTTCCATAAATATGACATTCTCACGTCCGTCCCACAGCATTTTCAAATGAAAAATGGCAAACCAAATAGTAACTTGAAGCTTCTAAAAGACTTATGACTTTATCAGCACTAAAAGATGGTTCTTTAAAAATATACTTGCTTTGAAGAAAAGAAATCCCGAGGCATTGCTACGTTAAATAAATATTAGAGAAACAAGAAATATTGAATTGGCGGAGACCTCAACTTTCACCAATGCAAACATTGTGCTTTCAGGCCCTTTCTTGTTTTTGAATATGTGTATTTTTGATCAAACATAAAACAATAAAATTCAAAATATTTTTCAAATACAAATAGAAAATCGGTGATTTTCTATACTTCTTACATTTCTTAAAATTGGTGATGTCACCTGAATAAGTGTATTTTTTGTGGAGCATAATACAATCAAATGGAGTTGGCTACTCCTAAGAGGGCTTAAGGGATATTAATATCGATATTAAAGTAGCTTTGATGGCGGTAATTCGACACGCAGTATAAATGGGAGCTCCAGTTCATTTTGAGCTGCTCATTTAGAAGAACTCCAATGTAATTGTGTGTCATGGAAGTGATTAATTTAATTGTGAGGTTCTTTTGGGCCTGGATCTTTGCCTATTGTTACTCTAGGTGGAAGCTGGCTCTAGATTTCCCTGCTTGGCTTCCAATAATAATTGTTGGATTAAACGAGGACGCTTTTGGATTTTTTGTGAGGGAACAGGAAGCGCTTTGTTGTCCTTCCGGAAGAGACATTCAGTTTTTGGATGCTGGAGGAACACGTAGTCAAATCACTCAGAAATGACTCGACTACTGCTACATGTTGGGCTTCATTACATGGATGGATGTATGCAAATGAGAAGACTCTAAATCCCATTTTAATGAAAATTTACATTATGTTCTTCCTCAGCTCCCTCCCCCATTATCCCCCAGGTACAGACAGTCTTCTCGAAAAGTCCCAAACCGGAAGTGAAAGTAAGCTCGTCACCACGTCTTACCTGTACTACTAAACTTTTCCTACATAAGCAAATTTAGACTTAGTTTAGATTTTAATTAAAGAATTAATTAAAAATTAAAATTAACTTTCATTATTTCTCGATAATTAGATAGATATCTTGCGATATCTATTGGTATCTTGCTGAGATCAACGTAAATCCTTTTGTCCCTTTTACACGACGTTGCCATTCTTTTCCACGAGTACAATTTCCAAGTCGCAAGCATATTTACGAACACTTATTATTTAGATCTGACTAAAAAAAACTTAACAAATTGACACAGAAAGGTTCTTCAATTTTTATGTTTTTCTAATTAAAATATTTAAGTTTAGACGAATGGGTTTATTTTCTACTGAAAACGAATTTGCGTGTAGCAGAAGCCTTAGATAAAGTATAAATTCTTTGGATCAAAGGGAAATTTGTTCAATGAGCTGGTATGAAATGATTTTAATGTTCTATGCCACTTCAACTCTTCGTCGGAATTTAATAATGCCAAAACCTAACTCGAATTGAGTATTTGGAGGCCTATTTTGAAATGGCAAAATTTTGAATTTTCCTTAATTTCATAAGCACGAACGCCGGTACAGAAACTGAACATCCGCTTCTTTATAAAGTTCATAACCTCAAATCTACCTTTTGACACACAGCTTTTTGCCAAATTAAATTTGAAACGAATAATGAGACTACTTCCGCCATCAGATTTGATTCAAAGTAATTTTTATTTTGATCTACACAGAAAAATGTGGAATAATTTCATCTTTGGTATTTGCCACATCAGGCCACTTGTCCATTTGTCGCAGAATGGAATTCAATTTGAACCTGTTCTAAAAAACAAAAAAAAAAACAAATCGAAATCCTCACTTTCGAAATCTGGAATAACTTCCGCAGGACATTCCGTAACCATTCCGGGCTGTTTCCTGCACTTGAACAGGACGTTACAGCACTTCACAATAATTTTTCTCTCAAAATCTTCTAAGTTTTTGTAGCCATTTCCTGTTTAAGAAGCTAGCGGAGACAGAGCAAAAGGTCGAATCCGATTTATTCTTTAAACTAATTTATTTTCTTATTTCCCTCGCAATATACAGTCAAAGTCAAAATGGTAAAATCCAATTTTGAAGTTATAAACTTTTGACTTTGGCTCTTGAGCGAAGGCGTTCATTCAAAATGCCGGAAAAAAAAGTTCATCTCTTCATCTTCCTAAGTAGATTTCGAAGTCCCCTTCCTACTTACGCTGATCAACTTTTCCATTCCAGCCCAAGTCACTACCCACCAACTTAGTAACCGCTAACCTCTACCCCACTTAAGCGACTCAAATCAAGTACCCTCCTCAAAAGTCACCACCTTCAAGTGGATAAGCATTGCCAGGCGTCGAGATCGTCTAAAAATATTTCATACAATTTCTTAAAATCCTATCCTTGTGAAAGTTCAGTTTTCTGAAAATTGGTCCTTGACACAATTTATTTACATTTCATTAACAAAAAACCTAAAAAAAAGTAATGTTTATTTTTCATTAATTAAAATTGTAAGCCAATTAAGCTCCATATCCACATCCAGGAAAGTGACCGGCAGACAAAGCAAGAATTCTGCAAAATAATACGCTTTGCTTCTTGCTGGACCTATACGTGTTTACACAGTGTAACTTGTCATTACATATTAAATTAGAGTGGACAGGCCACAGTTTTGCAAAGTCATCTGCATTTGCTCTTTAATTTGTAATTTGTGTTTGCTTGTAGAATGCTTCGAAACACCAAAACAAAACACAGAAAAGGAACAAGCGCAATTTACATAATTTAACGGATTGAATGCAATTTTAGTGAAAGACATTTCCGGAATAGGTTGATGCTGGCTTATTATTATTTCAAAGTCCTGTATTCGATGGTCCATCGCTGTTTTTTTGATTGTTAATTTAAAGCATTCGGTCCAAGTGATGAGCTTATTCCTTATTTTGAATCAGTGAGGCACGTCCCCAAGTAAATGGGGAGTGAAAGTTCGTTTTGATGTCAATATGGCCTTCCCCTGGGGGTTACCACGTTTGCAGGAGACAAATAATTCACCGCTAGACCTTCCAGGAGGAGCAACAGGCTTTCTTAGGCGAGGCATTAGAAAAGGATTTGGAAAGCCCTTATGGCACTTTCCCAATTTGTGTTTCCCCAAAAAAGACAAGCGTCTCCAAATTGGAGAGGTTTCTCTACGCTCTCCACCGTTCCGCCCTGTCCCTCCTTGTTTGATTTAAAATGGTCAACTGTGACTACTGGATCGATTTCCTGGAAGCACTGGAAGGAGTTTTGATTCTCGTCTGTTGACTCAAGTCCTTTCCTTCCACCTTCCAATCTTCCTTCCGCAACAACAACGCTTATGCAATTATTTCCCTTTTCCATACAACTTTTCACGCATCTCTTCCAAAATCGAACAAACATCGGGTGCCTCAATCCTCTTATAATAGGTTCCAAATCTTACTGATTTTTATTTTGTATGATTTTAAACTGAAATCCAATCTCGCATCACATCACACATAATTCCATCATCCTAATACATATACACAAATTTAAAGTTTAGAGGACTAAACTTTATATTTTGGTAATATTTAATTTTTTTAATACTTACTGTTAATATTTTATTTGTAATAAAGTTAATTCTGCCTATTTAAACCTATCTCTGGTAACATTGATATACCGTCGTGTAAAAGAAAGCAGGGAAATCACTCGTGATCTCCGAACTTTCACCTTCTCCGTCGATTACTCCAACCCTTCCAACCTCACGCTTCAGAATCAGATACAAGAGTGGATGGGATGTTTACCAAATGTAACATTTTGTGGGCGCGAAAATAAAATAAAATTGTGACCACCCTGTAAGCCTTTTCCCTTGGTACACTCAATACAAATTGAATATTCGAGGTCCCAAGGAAAACTCCATTCGCCTTACTTGGCCTCTCTCGAACTTGGAAATCACTCACAAAGTGGTATGATCTTCCGCTGAAATATGAGACGGCCTAATAAAAATTCCATTCATCATCTTTTACTGCTTTCTCCAAAAATATTCGTCGGCTGCTAATGAAGTAAATAAATTCAGCCTCTTTCAAACTTCCCTTCCCTACGGACTAAACTCTAAACTTTTGGCTTCATCGCTTAAAAACGCCGCTGCGCTTTAAAAAAAAAGTAACTGCCTAACACCGCCAGTGTTGATATAACTAGTAAAACTTATTTTTACGTAAAAGCCCCACTGAATAATTCTACTTTCACGCTGGCATCTCTTTTGTATTACTCTATCGGTATTTTACAATTACAAATTTGTAATGTTAAATTCCAATTTAAATAAAATTTAAAAAGTAGGTATAGTGAGGTCAATTTTATTTAAACGTTAAACTAAAATACATTTGAAATGAGTTTACTAAATTTTGAACGGATTTTTTATTTTAAATACATTTACATTTCTTTCCTTAATAGCATTTTTAACTTGTAAAAATTTAAAGCTGAAGTGCTGAACGCTGGAAAAGAGTATTTCAAATAACATTTAAATTTTAAATAACTAGTTTTTTAATTAGTATTTGAATTCAGTTCGGATGGTCGTTAATTATTTTAAATAATTATTATATATTTAAATTATTTTATGGTATCCAGATTCCAGATTTAGGCGAGTTAAAGCTTACGTTTGGAAAGGGAGGGATCTTAAATTAATTGCTAATGTAGTTCCCCTCGCCTTGTTCTATTTGTACTGTTGGCTTTGATGGGATCTAATCATAAAGGAGTAATTAATTTCGCACTAAGTGGATTGGAAGTGAGTTCACTCAGGTTGATTAGGTGGGATGATGCGGTGACAGAATATGGCCTTCCCTCACTCCCCTGCCTCGTACGCCGACTTCCAAATGTCAACAAGGCAAACTGAGGAATGGAACCGATAGAAAAGGGTCAGCGGAAGGGTCATGTGGCTCAGAAGGGTCCAGAGGATACTTCCGTAGAACGAAATCTGCTCGTGCTGTGCGTAGGCTGACTTGATTTCAAACGTTTCGATGACCCACATGGCGATGTTGCAGACGATCAGGAAGGTCACGAGCTCCCTTCCAGGCTTCTCCTGTCGGAGTTGCTCAGTATTGGAGCATCGTCGAAGGCCATCAATTATGCACGGTGTTTGGAGAATCACTTGAATCACCTGTCAAAAATCAGGAACAATTGGGTAAGAACGCGAACGGAACAAGAAAAACATGCAATTTTCATTAGCTACAGTTAGCTATTTACAAAACAAGCGCTTGCAGTTGCAATAGAATCAGGTATACAGTATAAAAAAATTACTTTCCTCAAAGCTCTTCCTACACAAGGACGGGCTTGTTTGACTAGTAAAGATAAACGCAACTAATCTAAAACGTCACAGTAAATCTTGTCAGTTTGAAATTTTTTGATTTAAACAACGGAATGTCAATTCACCGAGTTGATTTGTAATTTAATAATAAAAGCAATTTGAGATATTGAAACATCGATCATCCAAAATGGAATGATATGTTACTGAAAGACAAAACCAAAAAAGCGAGACAGTTATTTTTTAGATTGTAGTTGACATTAATCCAGAATGCATAGAAACGCATAAATTATACTACAAAATTCGGTTTAAAATTTTCAAAGTAAACTTGGTTGAGGATGAATCTTAGTATCTATGCTTGCACATTAGGATTTTGTAAATGATTTTTGTCTTTAGAAAAACAGCCAGCAAAAGCGCGAGCTCGAGTGAGTCTTCATTTCTTTTGTTTAGAACAAGAATGGAAAGTGAGAGAATGGCTTGGATGGGTTTTGTTGGAAGGAAATGAGGCAGGATCGCTCTATGATTGATCGATTTCCAAATAGAACCCTCAATCCCCGCTTTAGTCTTTGTTCTAAAATTTTTAGATTCTCTTCAAATACAGTTCCTGTATTCTAGAAAAAGGAAAAAACCTCATTTCAATTGGGAAGGAAAGGAGAGGAAAGTGATTCCAAGAAACACGAGACGCGAAGCCAAACCACCACTCTCTCCATCCCGGAGAAAGTGGGGAGAAAGCGGCCGTTTTGGCGGAAGGAAACCAAAAATTAATTCTAGCGGTAATTGGGCCCACAAAATTTGTAATTAAAAGCCTTGCACTCTCAGGCTACGTCAAGTCGTGTCGAGAAAGCGTTCGAAGGAACCAAAAATAATTTCCGAAAAGACCGTGGACTCGTTCTTTATGCAAAACGAGTTCTCAAGAGAGCTCTCTGAGAACCCTTTAAAAATTGGGAATTCTGTTAAGAACTTATTTAGAAATTACTTTTTTACCTGAAGACTGCACACTACGATGGCGTAGTAGTCTTGGTGGGCCATTGCCGGGACGACGGTGAAGATGGTGTATAGGAAGAATGATGGAAGGCAGAAGAAGAGGAGGAGATCGTCAAGGAGGGAGACTGGATGCATGTTAACGTCTAATTTTGTAATTTGGCGGTACGCCACCAGAACGGTGATGATCATGAGGATGAGAAGCGTTCCTTGAGAGGTCATGTTGACCCATTGGGCGGCGAAACCGCTCCGTGACTCGTCCAAGGCGATGTAGAATATGATGACGGAGACGACGGTGCCGACGAGGACGAGGAGGCCTGCAAAGAGGCCCTTATTGGCCGAGTGACAGTCGGCGTGAATGATGAGGTTGTTCGTGAAGCTTGTGGCCGGAAAGCCGTGATCTTGGGCATTGAAGTCGGATTGACGACGGAAGCGCCGCCGGCGACGACTTTCTTCTCCTTTCCCAATGTTTTGCCACATAATGAAAAGAACGCCCACTAAGGAGAAAGAACAAATTTGATTGAATGATAATAAATTGCCGTGGAGTGTAATAGATTCACACCAAATTCGAAAACAGTTCAAATTAACGCTTAATCTAGTGCTGGAATCTTACCGTAATTAGGACTACTTTACTTAGATATAATCTCCGCATTTTCCTATTGCAATGCTGCGTGTAAAATTGGAAGGAGAACTTGCTTTAATTCTTGTATAATTAAACCAAGTTTCATCAAGCAGGAAATGACTATAATATTGTTTTAAGCTGTGTAGCGTATTGACGACCATTGACGGCATAATTTGTTTTCACCTCTCCTTCACTGATTATGTTAAATTTAAAATACTTTTCTGTTGAATTACTTGTAAATATAAAAAATATAGCTTATCCGAATGTTGATACAAGGTCGTAAAATCTCAAATCCGACCCTTGCAGCACTTCTGCGATAAACTCGTATATTTGTAAGTGTTCTAAAACTTTGGCGAGGTACACTCAAGTGATGCTTACCAATAAGAATGCTGTATTCGATGCTGAATGGATAGAGGTAAGGCGACATTTTAAGGACGAGTTCTGATATTGGTGAGAATTGGACGCAGGGGTCGTAGATGGAGGCGACTTCTGAGGTGGCGTTGAGGAAATCGAAGACATTGTCGTGGCGCTCTGTAAAAACATTATTATAAGAACACAATCAATTCCAATCCAGCGTTCACCGCTTCCTAATACACTGTCTCCCTTGGCTGGGCCTGGGATAGATTTCCCTTGTAGCGTCAATTGATTCATTCATGAATCATGAATACGAATAAGGAGATTTCCATATAGGTCTGGAGAAAGCGGTGAAAGCGTCAGCTTCACTTAAACTCATTCTTCACAGTTCTCCCACGCTTTCGTCGCACAAAGAAACGAACCGACCAAATTTAATTCAGGAAAAACAAAATCAAAATTGTCTCATCTTCAATCACAGTCAAGGATAATTTATAGAATGATTTAACGTAAAAGTATTTTTAAAAGCTGATTTTAATTTTTATAATTTTGGTCGTGCGGAAACTTTCAAAGTTTAAAAGCGCTTCTTTTTAAATATCGGCTCAAAAATGCGATGCGGTTTGACATGGAAGGGAAGTCAAAATGTGCGGCTCGAGATTGGGCCAGAGCACAATGAATCCTAAATACGCAATCAGGATCCTTCGACAAATTTTTTACCCGGATCGAGGAAATAGTACCGTTTATACAGCGCTTGAAAGTACTTTTTTAATGCTAAACATTCACTAAATTAATTCCCATGATTTTCAATGCCGAGATGTAAACTTACTCAAAAGCATGAAGGTTATTGTGTCAGAATTTGGGCAATTTCATCTAACTTTTACAATTTATTACACTTATTTGCAATTGTGAATTCAAAAATTTGTCGGTGGAAAGATGAACAACTTGACCTGGGCGCATTGATCAGCAGAAACTGGTGGAAAGTAGCTAGGATTCGTGAAATCGATAGTGGACGAGATTGATTGATTTTTGTTGCTAGGTGTGTGATTGTAAGTTTTAATTTGGTTGGAAGGGAATTACCTTCTTCAATATAAATGGTGAGTGGTAGCGGAATAAGTGAGGCGAGACTTTCACCGCTCGAGTGCTGCGGGAAGGGATTTTCTCCCTTCCCACCCCCCTTCCCACCCTTCGAAGTCTCCTCCAGCATCTTGTGGTACAGCGAATCTGCAGTTTCACGCAAAATGCTCCAGAACCAGAAGCAGAGGCTCGACGAAATGCAATGCATCAGGGCAAATCGAGACAGTTCCTGATGCCTGTTGATGATCACCTGTTGGAGAGCGGAGGAGAAAGTTATACTCGCAATTCCACTTTCTCTCAACTCCAAAATTACCATTTACAAATTCAAGACTCCCAGATTTCTTTTAATTTGAATACGAAACGGAGAAACTAACTTTCTAACTTTACTTTTAAAGGGCAAGAAAAGGAAAGTTTTCACGGAGAAAGTTTCTTCTCCTTCAAATCGTAGTGTGTTGGGATAATGAAGAAGGAAGTGCCTTTCCTAGTGAAGATAGAAAAAAAAATTCTGAACAAAGGCAAGTTGTGCCAAATGTCACCCTATTAATTTACTGACAAAATCTTTTAGGGTGAGAAACTAAGATCCCAGGTGAGTTGTTTAAGGATTGGCACTTCACAGAGGTGACCCTTTCTTTTGGGAAAGACAAAGACAAAGTGAGGGTAATCAAAATAGCGCTCGAGGCCCTTTCTGCTTTACATCGAGCGAAGCCGCTTCACCTAGGAAGCACTTATGATTATTGCTTTTGCTTTCTTACGTTGGAATACTTGAAAATGACGAAGAGGAGGAGAAAGGAGTAAATGGGGAAGAGAACTTCAAGAATGAGGTTCGTGACGTTGGCACATCGATCGAAGACTTTTTGATCCTCCGTCGTGAAAAATATTATTTGTCGACAGAGAAGAAGTCCCGAGTGAATCAAATGGCCGAAGCAAAACCCTGTTAACAAACAACCAATTACATAAATGAGCTCACTTTTGCCTGGGGAAAGTGCTTTCTCCGGGGGAGGATTTGGGAAGACCAATTCTCACCTGCTGCTCCAATTTTGAGGTAGAAACTTCCGGAGTGGCGACTCTTGCAAAAGGTGTAGCTCCCGTCCTTGAAGACCCTTGAAGAGTAGAAGGAGCGCCTAGAGGAGACTGGAATGGACCCTTGTGACAGCTCATCGTCCATGTCAATGTCCACGTCATCAACTGCTGAATTGGGCAGTTTTTGAGGATGTGGCGCCCCGCACTGATGGTGGTGACAAAAGGGGTCATTCTTGGTGTAACCGTGGCCATCTCTCGGTCCACAATTCTTGGAATCCGTTAGCCAAACGCCATGATCATAACGCGCACGTTCCTTACGCATCAAACTTTGATGACGTCGAATGTCCCAGTAAAGAAATATTAGCCAGGCAAGACCCATAATTAGGAGGTAAACACTGAAAATCTGTAAAAATAAAATAATAAAACTAAAATAAAACAACGTGAAAGACAGATATTTGAAAATTCGTGGGTTCGTTTGGCAGACATACTCATGTTACGCTACTTAAAAAAGTTAAAATCTCCAAAAAACGTGGGAACATAAATACATTTTTTTTGCGTTTATGCCCTAAGAATTAGTTACCTCCGCCATTGTCGCCTGTCGTGTCATGAGGTCTGCGATGTAGACTACCACTCCAAGCATTAGCACAAATATGGCATAAATACAGCTAAGGATAACTGTGAGGTATCCCCTGAAAAAAAAGAAGATTTTTTTTAAATTACCAAAAATGACATTTATATTTATCAAATTTTGATTCCGCAAATATTGTAAAATAAAGACGAGCGTATTTCAAACTTTTTAAATTGGAGCTCGGAATATTGCAATTTAGAGAGAGAGTAAAAGTTGAATTCTTTCTTAATGACGCGATTTCATCCATTCCGGAAGGGATCTCCAGAACTTTCTCTTTTCATCTAATTTCCAAAATGATGGAAACAAACACAACTTTTGTTTTGGTGGAATAATGGAGACAGCAAAGTGAGCGTTGTAGCAAAAGATGGGCTGAAGCGTAATGAACGTAGTAGAAATCAGGTGAAAATTGACTGTATGCTTCACGCTCCGATTCCCTACTTATGCCTCTGACTCCAAATTGACGTTAGGCAACCTCCTAGCCCTTTGTCAGGGCACTCAAGCCAACGTTCTTACTTTCTGCCCTCCTTATGACCAGTCACGAACAATGGGCCCTCAATGAGGCTAGTCAATCACAACGCACAAGTCTGTGAACCTGCCTTAAATAACTAAAGCGTCTCTGAGTGGCCGAACAAAATTTAGTTAAAAAAATGTGTACCAATCTTTAACTGAAAATAAAATAAAAATATTGGCCTAAAGTCCAAAATTAGTTGAGTTTGAGACTTCTTGCAAGCAAGAATTTACATCTTGAGCTAACCCAAATACATTTTATTTCATTCGTCGTCCATCAAAAGATTTCAGAGGTGTTCTTATTTTGCCAAAACCAAAAAATTGATTTTCAAAACTGACTTTTAGAACTGATCGAATCACAACACAATTGCAAATTTTTCGGAAACTACGCTCATACTTGATCTAATAGTTCAGAAACCCTTTGGCAGAATCCTTAAGCCGGATTCGAAACAAAGCTTTTGAAATGAAAAAAATGAATAAAATAACAAAGATCGCAAATATGTCCCTCAAAGAAAGTACGTACTTGAACATTGATTTTTTGTCCTCCTTGGTTGTAGGAGGTGCGTCAGGTCGACTGGAAGATCGAGTTGGAAGAATTAAGGATTCAGGGTAATGGAAAATGGCGGCTGCTGGTGTCTTGGATCTTAGGTCATTCCGTAGCCCCGAACTTAATTGTCTGGATAGCTTGGGTGTGGTGTATTGTGGCGTAGGCAGCATCCCACCTAAAACATGAAGATCCAACCATAATACTTGCTAACCTTCCCAGTAGTCGAAGGACCACTTACCGGGGTATTCAATTTGAAACAAGGAGTCATCCCCGATTCTGCTGTCGTGAACGGTGTTGATTGAGCATGCGCTGCGTCTTAGCCAGGGTTCGGTGTACTGACGGGCATGTTCAGTCAAATTGTTCTTCTCCTTGCAGCAATTGAGTGGACATGCGTAGTTGTTCACTTGCGTCAAAAGTCTCCCCCTTCTACTCGACCCTCTGCTTGACCCCCTGAACTCACTCAAGTTATGCGTAGGTTCGGGTAAAACTATCTGAAGCACCATTCTAGGTCCATATCGCTTAATCGCTCCGAACAAGAGCGAAGCACAAGCTCACCGACGCTTTTAGATCTTCCGGAAATCGTTTCTGTAAATGCGTACAAAGATGAGAATTTTAGAATTTAATTCAACCAAAATTCATAAAATCGGTATACGAAATGTCTTCATTTAACAATTAGTTGAACATGTCAATGTCGTTTTCATTTCACATTTCCTCTGTAACTGCAGCTCGTTTCACTTACCACTGAATTATGGATACCTTTTTTTTTGTTAACTGAAACAATATTTTTGAAAAACGCTTTGTAAGAATGAAGCTCAAACATGTTTCAAAGCATCTAAAGTATCCTAATGAGAAGAATTATCAATAGAACACAATAAAAAAAAACTTCTTTGACGTGTTAAAGCCGATTTGCGGTAGGGCAGCCAGTCTTTTCTTTTCTATGTTTTTTGAAGAAATTGAAGATGATAGAAATATTATTTTTATTGGGATGAAGCTGTCATTTCCACTCTGCTCATTGACAATTTGAGAGAGAGATGTTTGTTTTAAGTTTTGATAAAAATGGCTCTTCCTCTGACTTTCACCAGGGAGAAAGCGAGGGATGAAGTGCGTAAAAAGCGAGACTTCAATTATTTTTCAGAGTCGGCAGAAACCTTGTAAATGGAAGAAGATTTTGATTGGAAGAAGAAGACCTTCCCTTTACCTATTCACCTCACCTCTCATTACCCAGAACTTCATTCAAAAAATGATTATGACTTTCTCCAGCGACGTCGAAGCAAGATCAAAAATTCGTTTTTCCTATTCAAAAACCCTCGCCTTCCCTTCTTCCATTGAATTCGTGGATGCAGGGATTAGGGATCTGAAATAGGCCTCTACCCAACATGCCTGTTTTAGTATACGTTTTCTGAACGCTAATTCCTCTTCTTCCGAAAGATAAAATACCTAATTCTTAAAAAAAAAACCCTTTTACTATAAATGAGTCAGATTTAACTAACAGGAAGCTGTCGAGAGGCATTATTTTCGGATTCAGTTGACGCAAAAAACGTTTAAATATCCAGGTTGTGTTTTAAAAGGAAACATTTTGTACTAAAAATTGTCACATTTAGAAAACTTTAAAATTCAACACTTCCAAAGCTTAAGTTCAGTCAAAAGCTTTTGTTGGAAAGAAACAAAAGTGCAATGAAGCGACTTTCACTCGCCGCTGTGTTTTTTTCTCTGTTTCAATTATTTAAAAAATTTACTTGTCTACTACTCACTACTTGTGATAAAAAAAAGTTCCAGAATTATTTATCTGCAATGAAATAGTTGTGAAGCGATTCTGTGTTTTTTTTAAATAGAGTTGAAATCTTTTTCATGAAATTTCCCACGCTACATATTTCAACTGACATATATGATTGAGTAATAGCAGAATTACGCAATTTGGGGTTCCGGAACTGAAACAGCGGCATTTGCAGCTTCCTACCACTCATAAAATTGTCGTCCTTATCGATATGACCCAAAAAGTCGGATTGAGTTAGGCTAAATGATGAAATGCCTCCATTTGTCATCATGGGAAGTTCTTTTGAGGGTTTGACGAAATTTGGTTCTAATGGTAAGTGATTAGAATACAAATTGGAGGAGTCAATTTGTAAGAATGTGGGACTGACTCCCTGTATTAAGCTGGTAAGAAGTGGGTTAGGATAACGATGTGGGATTTGATGAGGAAATGGTTTGGGTGGGCAGCGAAGCTTGGCCACCACTTGGTCTCTTAAGTTTAGGAACTGTCGGCCCTTAAGATCACTTCAGACCCTTCACAAACCTACTTAAATTCCAATTGTTTTTGGGTGAAAGTAATTGGTGTTTGGGAGTTGGAGGGCCGTGAAGAGGGATATGTAATCTACGCATGCGCAAAAAGCATAATTGCTTACCTACCACAACATCCGAATGATGACCTACTGACATTCCTAAACTTCCTAACCCTTTCACTTTCTCATCAAATTCAGTGTTCGAATAAAGGAGAAAACAGTTTTACGCACTGAAATTGGGTTGTGCCGTTTATCAATACACTACCAAAATGAAAGAAGTCATAAGATTTTATAAGTTGTCTATGTCTCTGTCCATAATGAACAAAATATTAACATGCTACAAAATTTGTAAAATCATATATTTGAAAGTAGTGAAATTGTGAAGGATTTAGATAATTTTTAAAAAAAGGAAAA
>VYYI01002594.1:0-10252 GCA_021029175.1 Bilobella aurantiaca | reverse complement strand
ATATATATATATATATATATATATATATATATATATATATATATATATATATATATATAGGAGTGTTGCTAATGTAATATAAATGTAACCTAATTACTTACATAATTAGGAGTGTTGCACCTCCTGCCCTTGAACGGGTTTGTTTCGCATGGTTTGAAATATATTTAAAATCGCACTGTACTCTCTCGTGCTTAACTTTTTCTTTGACAAGTTGCTGTGCTTTAAAGCCCACTTACGCCGCCAGATTTACAAATTTGTGTAATCTAATAATAAAATAAACTTATAAAACTGAACTTCGAATAAACAAATTCAGACACTAATGTAAAGCTTGCCAACAAAATGAAAAAAGAAAACATTGCATACAAAGAAATTATAAGGTTACTATTATTATCAAGAGACTTAGCACGAGTTATTATGTTCTTATTTTGAACAATTTCTTGTCGTAGCAACATAGTTGAATTCAAAGTATCATGAGCAAAAACTCCTGAATGCATGAGGGAGTTGAGTCGCTTGATAATCGTTCCGGTTCGGTCCCAGCTTGTCGGAACAATTTGAATAAATCGCGGAGTGCTCAAAATTTGTTCCTCTCCTAGGTATAAATCGGGATGATTTGTACTTGCTTTTACTTTCTGTAGAATCATTGCGTTCAATTTTGTTGTCGTGTCAATCATCACAGTTTTGTTACATTCAAGGAGTCTGCCGATGGCAGTGTAATTTGTATTTTCAGGTATGATCACCTTCTCCAACAGTTCTTGGACTATTTTTTTCGTTCGAAACTTCTCACCGTTATTACGCATAAGATTTAGAACTCGACTTTCCTCAAAGTAAACTTGGTTACGGAAGAGTGAGTCAATGCTTCTCCTCGTAAAGTTTTGTGCAAGTATTTTGCGGAACAGTTCTAATGACGACACTGCCCATTCAACACGTGATTTGCCAACGGGTAGTATAACCTCAAAATCCATTTCCAACGCTTCCTCAAAAAATCGCAACTTTCTTTTCTGGAGAGGAGACAAGAGGTCTGACTGTATTGAGCTTTTACACAAACTCGTAAGTACAATACCAGCTAGCAACAAGCTTCCAATCGCCCACCTTAACTGAATTCTAGCTGCTTGTCTTAGCAGTATGTTCTGTTCAAACAGGATAGTAATATACAAAAATAGAATGCTTTCCTTTAGTTTTCTCCAGTGCAACATAAAGTTAAGTATTAAGGAGAACAGAACCATTGTTGGAACAGCTGTCACCCAGAAACTGAATGCAAATATTTGTAAATATTTAAAAGGTGTTATGTAATGGCCGAAATTATGACAGGTAATAAATCCATGCTTTACAATTCCTGTGTTGTACATCCAAATACCCGTTGGTAAGTAAACCATATCTGGAAAATGCTCGGCGAGGATAAGAATTCGGTTGGCAACACCATTAAGCGTGTAGAACGTAGATATGTGATTCGGGATATAATTTGCTTTCCATGGTTTGACAAGGTCGGATATAATTGATTTAATTCCAAAAAAATTAGCATGATCAACTTGCAATAAAAGATATTTGCCAGCATCACTTAAATTTCCGACAGTATCAACATTCCCCAAATTTTTCATCCGCACCCTATGCAGCTGCCATGCCATGGGATAGAGAACGTGAACGAGATCATTATACAGATCGTCTAAAATTCTTTTAACGCTTTCGTATTTTGCTACCTTGCTTTTTTCAAGGGTTGTCGAAGACATCGAAGATGAAATAAATGATTTGATAACAATTATTTCAAGAAAATTTTCTGGTATCAATAATATGTGGAACTCGGTATAAAACGTCTTTTTATAGGAACCTGGTGAGCGTGGAAGTTCGAATAATTTAATGTTCTGATGTAAAGATATATGATAGGTCAACTTTTCCTGAGCATATTTTAGACCCATGTAGTTGTACCTTGACAAAATATATGCTTCATAGTTATCCCTCGTTGGAGGATCTAGAGATAAAGTAACTAAACACATTAATTTTTGCAGTTGCATTGATCTGTCTAACGTTGAAAGGTAAGTTGGAAACCAAACATTTCTTTCAAGGAAATTTGTAGGTTTCGTTTGCAGATTGGCTCTACTGAAGTATAGCCTGGTGGATGGTGTTGATGGGTTATAATTAATTGCATGTTGAAATTCTTTGTATTCAATTGTTTCAAAAAAACAGAGTTCAAAGTTAGCATAAACTTTGTCTAGAATAGCAAACTTGGCATCATCCGAAACCGAAGTTGCCCGGGCAACAGCCGCAGTGAAGAGAAGTATGCTCTTCACGCAAAATTTCCACATGATAAGTCAGGCAAAAGATTTAGGTTTTACGCAAAACGCGATTATTCACAATCCAAACTTAGAGCAAAAAAAGAATAATCAAATTTTTGTAGTTATTTTCCAATTTTTAGATATTTGAAAAAAAGAATAGCTCCTGCAAGGTAGGCAGAAAGTTGAACTGAAGATAAAGAGTAAAGTTTTGTACATAATTGTTTAGCTTTGTTTGCGTGCTGTCGTTGGGTTTTTCATAACGTTTGGGCCATTTTTTTAATCACCTCTAACTATCTCACTGAAAATGGGGCACGTTGAATAATTTCTTCAAAAAAGTTTCCGCCCGAGACAGTGGATAAACCAAAAAGTCTTAGACAGGTATTTAAATCTTAAAATTTGTTGTTTGAAAACTCTCTAAACGTTTTGAATGGCTAGCTTTTGAGCACAATGGAATTGGAACTATATTATCCATGTTTTATCATTTTACATAAACTAAAATTAAAAAAAAAATTAAATCCAAATTGTCTTGAACCATGCAGTGACAAACACCACTACTACCTTCAATTCTTCAGTAGCTCAATCAATAACGTCGTACTACATGTAAATTATCTTACCAAAATGCAAAATTTATTACATTTACAAAGAAGGCTCTTTTGAGTTCCAGATAATCCACTGACGGAATTGCAATTCAACAGGTTCAAAAGATGTCGCCAGATATACAAACGGAAATGCCTACCTATAGATTGCTTCGGAAGCTGGTCAAAATTCAACGCGCAGTATGCTGCTTCAGCTCATTGCTGGTCTCAAGACGTTGTAACATTCCCTTGTTATTTGAAACGTTCTCAAGTACCGACGGCGGGAACTTGACGGCTTGGATAAAGAGGTGGCACCTTGACGATTATGAAGAAGAGGCGGTAACTCGACCCTTATGAAAAACCGGAGAAACTTGACGGTTTTGAAGAAAGGGCGGTAACTTGATGGTGATGGGCGGTACCTTGACACAGCCACGTGTCAATGAGTTCCAGCTTAAAGTCCTTCATTATTGTAATGATAGATTTGCATCATTCAAACTTATATGGAATTTATTTAGACGTTGAGCAGTTAATAAAACTAAACGAGATTAAAAACAATAATTTGCTATTTTACATTCTCTTAAGTAAGTCATAGAGGAACTAACAAAATTTCATCATGACGCTAGAAAATAAAGGTTTTGTATTGCTTAAATAAAGGACGCTAGCTTAGCTTGTGCACGATTTATACAAAAATAACATTGCAGTCAGATATTAAAAATACATTTTCTCAAAACTTCACACATACAACTTAGATTGCATCTGGGCCTAATTATAGCTACTAGCTGGTATCATGACGACGAGATTAATGAAAGTATTAATAATGTAGCTATCAAGAATCATGAGGAATGTATCGTCTGAAAATTCAAAGAAAAAATCTATTTTATGTACCAAGGGCCCAAATGTGTTGCACATTTGGATATGTTCCCCTTTCTTCCGATTCTCCATTCTTCTCTTAGAAGTTTTTACTTCCTGCGTAGCACAACTAATCAACTTTGTGTCAGCTTTGAAAAAAATAACTCCACCAAGAGCAATAGATACAAAAGCTCCAATCATAAATAAACTTAATTTATGTCCAAGCCTTGTAAGGCAAGGAATTGCTGAAACCTCAAGTAAGGTACCTGCAACCAGTATAAATGGAAATTGGTAGCGGAAGTATTCTGTTACAACGTTGTGCAGAACTTGCCGTGTTCTATAGAACCGGTACAATTGAATCTGAACTTTTCTAGTTAGATTTGTATTCCTGTAAATGAAAATTGACGTTAAATAAAGCAAATATTGTACTGTGGTAATGTACACTGTAAATGTATAACAGAGGTGATGGCTAAAGTTGGAACCATTTACAAAACCATTTTTTTTACTGCTGAATGCGGGAGGTAAACCCACTAAGGAGTTAAACTAAACACGTTTAAGAATAGGACGATTTAATATTTTCCTGTCTTTTTCTTCTAAAAGGGGTTTGTTTAGATAGTTTTAATTTACCTTAAGCGTTAACTGCAAAGTTGTGCTACCTCAAAAAACAAAAAAGGACTCCTTTACTTACACAAAAAAATGCCCAAATGACGCAATTTGCATGTGTTATAGGCACTTTGCCTATTCATTTGCCTCACTTCCTATAATGAGAGCGAAAATTGTGACGGATATCAGTGAGGTCACACAAAAGTCTTGCACTTCATACCCGTTTTACTACAGCCGATATCAGCATCTTATTACAATAACGTCATTTTTCAAATAAATGAAAAGGAAAGGAAAAAATGGGCGTTGCCCCCTTTCTTAGGACATGATTTTTAGCTAATTCTATATAACAGTAACATTTTGGTGTGTCTTGTTCATTTTGAAGAAGCCTTTTTGAAGTACGTCGCCATAGTACAGAAATACAGCAAGTACAGGGAAAGCATCGGCAGGAAAACGATCAAGTCAATAGCAAAGGTGGCAATCCACAAAAAATTGACGAACATATATAGAAGGTCTGCGTTAAAGAAGCGAATGAAGGGAAGTTGAAGTTGTATTGCCATCATTCCTCCCGGCAAGAACAGAATCATGACAACGACGCAAGACGAAAACAAACTTTTAAATAAAAGTCCTGCAAAGGTATTAGGCGGTGTTTCTCGCTTGTGCTCTCGTATTGCATCTGCATAATTTATGTCACTCATATTATAAGTCCAATGTAGTCCATACTTGTTGTTAGTGAACTACCCCGCGGTCATTTGCAAGGTTATTGGGTGCAGTTTAAAAGCAACCTTTCAATTAAATTTTTTTAATCGTATCAGTAATATTAGAATTTGTGCTGTTTACATTTTGAAAATAGCTAACAGATCAGGAGTTCAATTTGAGATGTGAAGCAGAGCAGACGTATCAGATTTAGTCACCAGATCCGTTATTAAGTCTTTACCCAGTTGGAAACATATGTTATTTTAATGCAATTTTCAAGTCATCAATGTTATTTTTGCGTTAATGTTGAGGGTTCTGCAAATAGCAACCAAATAAAAACGTTATTTAGAGTTTGAACGTTAACGTGGAAACATTGTTATAAATCCACATTATGCTTTTATGGTAGTTATGTTAAATTACGTAAAACCTTTGTAGTTACGCAACTTTAATTTGGCGTTGTAGCTAAACAACGTAGAACATGATTATAAAGTTTGAAATGTGTTGAATAAATGTCAAAACTCACGTTGAAAAAAAAGTTGTTGTTTGAAAACTACCACGTGATTACAATGTTTGAATTATGTTGAATAACTGTAAAAATTTCACTCATTATCACATTGCTTCAGAGTTGAAAATAAGTGAAAAGTATGTTACAGACGTGTTGTAACATGCAGTTGAGAGTCGCCATTTTTGCTCTTGCCTTCACTCTGCAATTTTTTCGGCACTCCGATGAAAGTAATTTTGCTAATTACAATTTCAGTTTAATTCTAATTAACTAACCTCATCGAATTAAATTTTATTCATCTATTATCAGTTTTGAGATACTTATGTCTCAACAAAGGGAATTTCCATTTGTAGTGGTTGAGTTCCCTGACGATGACCCAGTGACCGTAGAAGTTATACCTGCTACACTACTGTTAAGCTCAGTAGAGTGCAAGTACCCGACACGCATATCTCAGGCATCGCTGAAACGATTTTTGAGAGATCCAAAGGCTGAACCCAGTGACACATGTGGAACTTGTCGATGTCGGATTCTTGGAAGGTTTGGTAGGTTACGAAAATTACTATTTTCAGTTAGTGTTAAACAAATTGCTAAGTTAAAGATTACAACAGGTTTGTTTTTCATCTTTTTAGAAACATATGAAATTGCTTCTGGAGCAGCAAAGCGTGCAGAATTTGACTCGGATATCGATCAGAATAAGCGAAAGGGCAACCGACAGGTCAAAAACAAACAAAGGTATTTGTCAACCGATGATAGTGACAGCGATCAAGGTCCTTTGAACCCTGTCACCAAGAAACCGAGATCAGTACCAGCTGTAGCGACTGAACTGCCTGAACCTCCAGCAAATCCAATCATTTTTGAAAGTAAGTCATTTCAATGGTTTAAATCTTTCTGTTTAGTTTATAATCACTGAACCTTATCTTCATTAAAGTTTAAGTATTATTTTCAATAACTTAAGTTTGTTTTAAGTTCACAAAAAACACAAAGTTTTTTGAAGTATTGAACCCCTGAAATTTTAATGTTTTCGAGTGTAGCATTTTAAGTAATCGCGTACGACAATGTTTAAATTACATTTTAACTTTTTCTGGAATTAAATTCAATTTAAATGCAAATTGATTGTTTCTTGTTCGAATTATGATAAACATAACACCAAAATGTTTAATCTTAATTTATTCGAATTTTCTTTAAGTCAATGGAGGAGCAGTACACACGGAGTCGTTCGAACAAGTTTCCCAACCGACCGGAACAAATGTTATTCGAACTTTGACGTTCAACCCTCAAAACGGTAATTTCGAGGAACTCACTCCGAGCTTCATTGAGCCAGAACAATTACCAGCTGTAACTACCCCGCAAACTGGGACAGGTAATGAATGTTCAAAAAATAATGTTTGGTAATTTGGATCACGTGAGGGACGTTTTATAACAAATTTCAAACTTATTTTCATTGATGTACGCTCTAGGTTTCCAGCGGACGGTTTTAAAGTACTTGGCATCTTTAATCAGTGGACAGAGAGACATTTCCCGCCGTTTAGACACGATTGAGTCATTTCAACAACACGGTCAGGAAGACTCACCAGCTGATCAACCAAGTAAATCTGATTCACTTAATTTTTCGCGTCTCCCTGATTTTCCGTTGTCCGACGAGTCACAGCTCCAACATCTTGAGGAACTTATCCATTCTGAAGCAGATTTTAACAATTTGGTAAGTTACAAAGCTTAAAGTAAGTTTAAGTAGGTTATGTAAATAAGTGCATTCAAATTAGCCCTCAAATTAACTTTAGAATATATCAAACTCTAATTGACTGTTTGCTAAATTTAGGTTCGTTATTTGCGTTCAATTGGCGGAAAATCAATCGGAGATGTTGTGCGAAATATTTTGCGACGAATCGTAGATAAACCACTATCTTGGCGCTTAACGTTCACTGGAAAAGGGAAAGATAAGGAAGGGTTTCTATACCCAAAAATACTCAGCTCCATTTTTTGTAAGTCTGCTTGTCGTTGAATTGATTTTTGTTTAACAAACTTTAAATAATTAAAAGTTTGTTAGATATTTTGTAATTAGGTTTAGAATTTGGATTTTTGTAAAGAATGCTTGTTTAGAGTAAATACGTTACATCACATTTATTATAATTCACATAATATTTACTATGAGTTTAGATTATGAATTTAGAGTTATTAAAATAACTCAATTGCAAAAATGCAATGCACAATGTCACGTGCAACACTTGTTTTTGGTGCGAATGGTTTTATATTCTTTTGTTTGACTCATATGTTTTTATTTTAGCTGCAACAAAGCTGAGTCCGACGTTGCCGCAGGACATAAAAGTAACAGAAGACCAAGTGAGGCTGGCAACAATGAACTTTTTTCGTTTTGCAAGACCACCAAAAGTAGTCGCCGCAAGTTCAACTGGAGGCAGCTCATGAACTTAAGCACGTTTTTATCAAACTTTGAGCATGTCATCTAAACGTACAAAAAGGAGGAAAGTTCAACAAGTGTTCGACGATTTGGTAATTGAATGTGAAAATGATGTAAGTGAGGAATTTAAGATTGCGGATTGTATTGACAATGAAGCTAGCCAAGATACCGTTTCTAATTTAAGTGATAGTATTAGCGATTTAGATTACAATTTAAGTAGTCTTTCTGAGGATAGTGATGGTGACGATGTTAAAGTTAATTACAATTTGAAACACAACTTGTCACAATGGGCATTGAGGCATAACGTCACAACATATGCGCTGGATGAGTTATTGGGAATTTTAAAAAATACGGAATGTGGTTCTGATTTGCCAAAGTGTTCAAAGACCTTGTTAAAGACTCCAACGACGTACGAAATTAAGCCAGTTAAAGGTGGATCGTATTATCACTTTGGGTTAGAAAAGCAGTTAAACCTATTTTATTCTCAAAAATTGTTACAGTTCGAATCACAGCCATTTAGGTTAAAAATAGGGGTTGATGGTCTCCCGATAAGTGCCAGCAGCAAAAAACAGTTTTGGCCAATTCTGGGTTTGATTGATAACGTTAATAATTCAAAACCGTTTCCAATTGGAATTTACTACAGCGCTAGTGTAAAACCAGGTTCAGTAAAGGAGTTCTTAGCAGATTTTGTTGATGAAATTAAAAGACTGATGTTAGGCTTTTCTATAGAAAATATAAAATGCAGTTTATTATTAGATTGCATTATTTGTGATGCTCCGGCAAGAAATTTTTTAAAATGCTCTGTAGCTTTCAACGCGTATTATGGTTGCGATCGATGCACTCAAAAAGGTCAGTGGAAGGGGAGAGTGATTTTTCCATTACATGACGCACCTTTAAGAACAAACAACTCTTTTTCCGAACAAAGTAATCAGGCTCATCATTCCGGGAGTTCACCGTTATTAGAATTAAATGTTGGCCTTGTTACAGATGTAGTTTTAGATTATATGCACCTTGTTTGCCTAGGTGTCACAAGAAAATTATTGTATTCATGGACATTTGGACCACTCCCGCACAAATTAGGAAGAACCCAATTAGATTCAATTTCACAAAGGCTAATTAAGTTGAAAAACGTATTGCCTAATGAATTTAATCGTAAACCTAGGAGTTTAACAGAACTAAAATATTGGAAGGCTACTGAATACAGAACATTCCTGTTGTACACCGGACCTGTGGTTTTGAAAGGAATTTTAGAAACATCTAAATACAAACATTTTATGCTTTTGAGTGTTGCAATTCGAATCTTGTTGTATGGGGAGCAAAGATGGGTGCCGTATGGTAGAAAGTTGTTGGAAATTTTTGTTTCTCAAGTTTCAATCAATTACTCAGATGAATTTTTGGTGTACAATGTACATTCTTTGATTCATTTGGCTGATGACGTTAAAAAATTTGGGTCTTTGGAAAAAATAAGTGCTTTTCCATTTGAAAATTTTATGCAAGTTTTAAAAAGAAAGGTAAGAGCGAAAAGAAACGAATTGCCTCAAATTGTGCGCCGAATAATGGAGCAACAAGTTAACTCGTTTAGTCACGCTCCTTCTTTAACCATATCTATGTCACTTTTACCTGACAAAGCAAACTGTGGTGCAATGTTGTTAAGCGGGGATGTTGTAAGAATTACAAGCCTGGAGTCCTCTGGGTTCATTCAATGTAAAAAGTTTATTAAAAAAACTGAGTTTTTTATCTATCCATGTCAAAGTTCTAAGTTTTGCATTTTAAAAGTGGATGAATTGTCATTCGAAACGAAAATTAAAGTCAATGATTTTAAACAAAAAGTGATGTTGATTCCATACAAATATCACAAAGAAAAATGTATTTGCATTCCATTAATTGAAGATTGTTTATAAATAGAGGCCATAATTAATTTGTACTGTTATTAGTTAATTGTAGTTAGCTAAGGCTATATTCCCAATTAATTGCTTAGCAGTTTAAATGTTTATAACTTATTATTAATGTAACCTATTTGTTTTAGTGTTAATTTAATGTTAGCTTTATTAATATAAATTTGTGAAAATAACATGTTAAAATGATTTAAGTAAAGAGTTAAAATAAAGTTAACCAACAATGAATTCCGTGTTGTATTTCAATTATTTTAACGTTAAGTATGCATTAGCAAAGCAAAGAATCAACGTAGTAAAAACGTCATAAGCAACTGAGAATTCAAGTAAATTTAACGTTAAGGTACAAACACACCAAACATGCATCAACAGTTTTTGCTGCTGATGCGAGTTGCCACAACTTTCTGCTTGTTGTGTGTTGTTTGAACACACCAGAGTTTTTTTTAGAAATAGCAACT
>VYYI01002593.1:0-14410 GCA_021029175.1 Bilobella aurantiaca | reverse complement strand
GGAAATGACCCCTTGGCCTCAAAATGACCTTTCAAGGTCAAACTCTAGTTTTGCATGAATCGAAAAGTTATGATGGTCCCGATGATGGTAGAGCCTCCCTTCACTCGTAAATGACCCCTTGGCCTCCAAATGACCTTTCAAAGTCAAACTCTAGTTTTGCATGAAACGAAAAGTGATGATGGTCCTGATGACCAAAACGCTTGTAAATTTTAAAATGGCCTATTGACTTCCGAAAACCAAGACTTTTATTTTCTAGTCTAATCTTAATATTTTTCTAGTTCTAAGTTTCATACTTTCGCTACTGGTTGACCGTTTTACCACGGTTTATTTTAGATGTATAGGACACAGTTTTAGAAGGAATATTTTTGTCAGATTGCAATTATAAAAAAAATTGTTCGACAGATTTGCAATAGGACGCGTGAAATGACAAAAATTGAAAGTCTTTTTACAGTACCAATTTTTGCTTGATAATAAGATTACGCCACAAGTTGTGGCCCACAACTAATAACTTGATTCTCCCTTAACGCCTTCTACCGTCGCAAAAAAAAATTATTCAAAATAGTTTGTGCAAACCAGCCCAGTTTTGTGCTGTGAAAGAGGGAAACTGAACACTACGCTATTCCTCTACGCCGTGTGAAATTCACTGTATTTGCTGAAAAATTTCTATTTTACTTGGGTATAGATTGATTAATCTAAGTTTTCAATTATTAAGTAGTGTCAACTACTTTATGGTTTTGTTTTGTCCGTCGGTCCGTCCGAGTATAATTTATATCTCGGAAACTACTGAACCGATCTCAAAGCCGTTTGCGGATATATGTTCCTTGAGTTTCGGCCCAGTTCAAGTTTGTTTATGTTTGACCGGTTTAAGTGACCCTTTTGGGGGTCAAGGGATATCATTCTATGACAACATGAAAAATGACCCTTCCAAAAGTTGTTCACTAGTTTCGCGTGAAACGAAAAGTTATGATAGTCCCGATAATCGTAGGAGCCCGTTTCACTCGGAAATGACTCCTCGACCTCAAAATGACCTTTCCAGGTCAAACTCTAGTTTCGCGTGAAAGAAAAAGTTATGATAGTCCCGATGGCTCTAGAACCCTCTTCGCCTAAAAATAAACCTTTTGACCTCCGAATGACCTTTCAAGGTCAAACTCTAGTTTCGCATAAAACAAAAAGTTATGATTGTTTTAATGACCTCAGAGCATTTCTTGACCCGGAAATGAATTCTTGACCTCAAAATGATCACATTAGAAAATTTCAAAAAAAAATATCTAAATAAACTTTAATTATTCTAAAATTGATTATAATTCATCTACCATTCCGATTGACTCTACTTCGCTGTATCGTTTTACCACGGGTTATTTTTATTTAGTTTTTTTTTTGAAAATTATTGCCGTGTTCTCTTCAGAACTTTTTTTTTCAACTCAACAACTCCACTCAACTCAACAGTTGCTTGCTGCTTTCGTTTGCGTTTATGCGGCAGCTGAATCGAACATAAAATTATTGTCGCTTTCATGACTAATACCTGTTGGAGAAAAATAAAAAAATAGGTTTTGAATGAAAAAATGACGTCCTACCCTACTGAGCAAATCTTGTTTGACAAGAAAAAGAAAAATTTATTTAAAATTGTAAAAAAAAATTATTTCTTGTAGTCTACCTTATCAGGTGAATTGGTAATTTTTTAATTGGCAATCCAAAATTATCTTCACCACATAAGTGTTACTATGATTATAAAAGCACTTATTAATAATTATATAAGGTATACACATTCATCTGTCAACTAAATACTGACATTAGTTGGTTAAGACACAATTATGTACACAAACGTTCAATAAATTAATAATAAACCGTGATAAAACGGTCAACCATTAGCAGAAGTAGGAAATTTGGAACTAGAAAAACATTAAGATTAGACTAGAAAATAGAAGTCTTGCTTTTCGGAAGTCAATAGGCAACTTTCAAATAAATTGGCGTTTCTAACGCCTTTTTAGGTCAACAATATCATCATAACTTTTCGTTTCATGCAAAACTAGAGTATGACCTTGAAAGGTCATTTTTAAGTCAAGGGGTCATTTACGGGTTATGGGGGCCTTTACGACCATCGGGACCATCATAAGTTTTTGTTTCATTAAAAACTAGAGTTTGACCTTGAAAGGTCATTCTGAGGTGGGTCATTTCCGAGTGAACGCAGGCTCTACGGTAATCGGGACCGTCGGGAACACATCACCGCAAACAGATTTGAGATATGTTCAGTGGTTCCTGAGACACACGTGATACTCGGACCGACAGACAGACGGACGGACAGAACTGACGAAAACATAACTAGCTTTCAGCTTCGCTTCTGCTACTAATAAGTTAATTAAATTAAAAACTCTTATGACACATATCAGGATGCTGTTGCATGACAACATTATTAGGCCTATATCAAATCACTCAAATATCATGGGTTTCGCGGATAGAATGACCTTTCTTGACTAGATTTGAAATTATTAAAGTTTTGTATGTACTCTACTTGTATTATTCACTACCATCAACGAGAAAAAAAAAGATAAAGAACAAGATAGGAAATCTTTCGCCTTATTACGATGATTAGAAATTTTTCCCTCACCAACAATTCTTGTTTAAATGCTTTGCATTCTACTATAATAGGAGCTAACCATTTTATCAGTATCTACAGTGTAAAAAAAACCTTTAGTGAAAAGTAGTTGGTGTTCTATTTTTTCTGAACGTTAAATTGATTGTGAATTGAACGAATTATTGCGGTTGAACATGTATTTTGGAGCGTTTGGAATCCTATTCTTTGTAATTTCCGTCGTGCATTGTGGCTTGGTAAGTAAGAACAACTTTAGAAATTTTTCAATTTGAGTACAACCATTCGACAAAAAAAAAGTTAAAAAATTTCACATTTTCGTAGCAGAAACTAATTTATTATTACTCTACAGATTGAATGTTTTTTTGTGATTCTGGATTACAAATACCTCTTATTAAATTTTAGTCGTATCTAAACATTTTTTACTAATTTATTTTTATGTTGCAGGAGTGGCAAGTAGTTTCTCCAACCGATGTTGCCGGCTGGCATACAAAATGTACTCCTGCCTTGAAAAAAATTATAGACCGGTTAAGCAATTTAAACATTTCCTTCGATCCTAAGTCATTGCGTCTTAGCGATATTGCTCCATTTAATGCCAGTATGTACTGCGTTCTCGAAGTTCCAGCTGTTTCAGCCACCGACCAGAATGTAAACATAGATACTACCAAGCAGCCGTTATCAGCGTGTATGCAAATTGGCTTTCGCTGTGACAAAATTGGAGTTAATGGTGAAAATTACGACTTGGGGCACATGCCAACGTTTTTTGAAATGGAAAAATTTGATAGAGCTTACATATTGGCAGCGAGGAAAAAGGGAGCAAATATATCGATTACTCAAAATTCGAGAGGATTTAGCTCAAGAGAAGCTGCCAAATCTTATATCAATGTTCATAGAATGGTAAGCTAATCATAATGTTGAACTTTCATGATACTTAAACTGTTCAGTGAGTGGACTATTAAGGTAAAGCTTTCTTAAATTGATGTATCACCCTAAATTTTAATGACTACTTTCACGATGTAGCATATGAACCTATTTCGTAATGATGTTAACTAGTTTTGTAAAGAAAAGCCATGTGTATCATATTTCAATAGAGAGATAGGCTGGCTCTGGAGATAGTGCATACTTAACATAACATGATTTTGAAAATATGTGATTTTTTTAATTAATAAAAACTGAAAATCAAGTAAGACTATACCAAAGTTTCTGAATTGCGGTTTTCTAACTTTAGCAGCAAGAAGAAACGAAAGTCTTCTTATGCCAAACTTTTTCAACTAACCAATAAGGGCAAAAAAATATTTACCTGTTTACGAAAACTTTTTTTTTTTTGCAATCCAGCCGACAATCAAAACTCATAACTATATTTTAACAAATACGTATCACTACCATTATGTCCGAGGCTGCAATCTGGGCCATTCCATTAAATTTGATACACCACAAATGATCCCCATTTTTTTTTTGTGTAAAAAACTTACTTTCAAAAGTATGAATGTATAAAGTATGAAGCGCTAGAATATCAAGCAAAGCCTAAAATGCCAACCGGTACTATATGCAAAAACTTGTGTAGTATCATTTTTAACAAATAATATCATATGACTCCTTAATAGTGTTAAAGAATTAGAGGGAAGGATTTCGGTTTACGGGGGAAAGGGTCGTGGAGGGGGGGGGGGGTAACTTCCTAACCTCATTGAACATTATAAGCCTCACCCCGCCCCCAAACCCCTCTTGAGGGGTATGTCGATTTTTTTGTTTTTTGTTTTACATTCAATGTCATACAGGTTAAAGATTTTGAGTTTAGGTTCGTGATTTAGGTGCTCATGACTTCAGTTTAATAGGGTTTTTAGGTTTAGAAATGGAAAGTGTACAGAGTTTACAAATAGATATAGTCCCGGTTTCTGTCGCCGTAATATAAAGCATTTTTGAAAAATGTTTTTTTGATATTTCAAAATTTTTAAAACGTCAACCTACCCTAAACCACATCCTGGAGGGCATAAAATGTAAAAAAAAATTCTTCATACCACCAAAAGGGGGTTGAGTGGTGGTCTAAATGTTCAGTGAGGTCAGGGAGTTACCACCAGTTTCCCAGGGGATAACTCCACCTTCACGACCCTCGTCTCCGTAAACCGAAATCGTTACGAATCGGAGTGTACTTGTAAATTATTCTTGCTAAGTTTTCTTTATTTTTTGATGAAGAAATAATCCCTGAAATAATTTAAATATGATATTATTTAATTAATGTGGCTTTCAATTTTTGAATATTTTGCTTCAGCTGTGGGAGATTAACACCAACGAAAAAATGGCCGAACTAAAACGCTTTGAGACGATTTTAAATCAACGACAAACGGCATCTGGAAACACGGAAGAAGTCTTAGTGAAATCTGGTTTCCGGATCGCGATGCCAAAAATTACATATTATTACATTGTTTTCGAAACAAACAAAGCCTTGCAACAACCAAAGGGTTCATTTTTTCGTTGCTTTGCTTCACAAGCGCATGAGGAGCAATATAAATTTTGGAATATCATGTAATGGACGTACATGCAATGCCAACGCAAGTACTTGCAGAAGATGCCGCAATGCGTTTTCATAAAGAGCATCATTGTAGAGTAAGTTACTGTCATTTACCATTTAATCGTATTATGCGTTTCTAAAAAAAATGGAATGACACTTTGATAATTTTTCATGCACCGCTGTTAATACTCGTTCCAAATCGATGCTGCAAATGGAATTCCCAAAATTTGAATACAAAAAAAAACTAGTCTACATTTTTCTTTATTAGTTTATATACCGTGAGGACCACAAAAAAGTATACATCTCGATTAGATTCTAGCGGAATTGGTAATTGTGACTTGATTATGAAGGGCTAATTACGACTAATATTATAGAACTAAATATTAAACAATAATATCATTGTCGAATCGAAGCACACTTGCTTTGTAGGGATGAACATGCGTTTCGTTTTCAGAAACAAAACGAGAACCGTTTCGTTTCCGATTTTAAATTTTTTGGAAACGAAACAAAATTCCGTTTGTTTCGTTTCCGTTTCCAATTTGGGAACGGACCGTTTTGTTTTTGGAGGAAGTTGGGAAAGGGTAAGAGCTTTTTTTTATTAAGAAAGTCATAAAAATGAGTAAACTTATTCAACACGTACTTTACTTTATAGACAATTTCCAATAATGCTTTTCTTCATTTATATTTACTGATTTTGTTAAAAATTCATAAACATATCGTAAAATTCATATGTGTATGTATCTCATACACTTCAAAATCGGATAGTTTTTTTTAAGAAAATACAGGAAAACGATGTTTGCTGCAATTATTAGGATAAGTATAAACTTTGAAAAGACTTGCGTATTCGTATATGAGGATGTTTTGAATATGCCTTTCTGATCAAGAACTTTTTAGTACTATATGAATTCAAATAATAAATTTCCATTTTAATAGAGGAAATATTATGAACTTGTAATTTTGAGTGATAACTATTTAACGTTTCGTGTATAATAAGCACGAAAATACATTTGCCCGCAGTACCCCACTGTGTTTTTTTCTGTTTTCGTTTCCAAGAAAAAAATTTTTGTATGCGTTTCCAGGTTATCCGTTTTGTTTCCGTTTGCTCGAGGAGACGAAACGGAACGCCCATCCCTACTCTCTTGTTTAGGATCTTTGTCTAAATGTTTAATTAATTAAGCCTAATTGACTATGGCTCAAAACACTTTAATAAACAATAGTAAATGGTGATATTACCATAAGCACAACAGTCGGATTAAATCCCTTGCAGTGTTCGGGTTCATTTAAATATTCAACTAAAGCCCCCAAATACAGTAAGTCCGGGTTTTTAGGAGAGGGCCTTGGGAGTCATCTGAGGACTCGGCCACAATCAATACCCATTCCCACACCAGTAACTTAGACTTTTAGTACTTAAGAGATAAGTATTGTTAAGCATGCTTTAAAAAAACTATCGTACGGTCCCGAAACATTTTTTATCCTCTTTGACATTCGCCTATAGGCCTGGTTAGGTTTGCGTGTGCTAGTGACTGGGGAGGGGGGTGGTCTCAGCCTGTAAGTTGACTGGGAAGTTCCGAGGTCTGAATCTAATGAACGTGGGGTTGACCACCGAGGAGCCTCTTGCTTAGGCAGAGGCTGAATACCACCTTACGCACTCCCACCCATCTTCAGCCTCCACTACCAAAACTCTCCAAGCCTCCACTCATCACTACCACACCACTTTTTTTACTGGGCTGCTGTGCTGGTGCCGGGATTAGATCTCGGCACTTCTCAAGTTAGGACAAGGGTCCTAACCTAACTGCCCACGGACACCGGCCCGTGGGCGGTCACGAAAGATTGTAAAATTAAATATTTGGGTTAGGTCCGCAAGTATGTTTTAGTTTATTCAGTTTTTTAGCATCACTGATTTTTATAGCGTTATAAATTATAGTATTCCACTTCAGAAAAGATAAAGCAGCGTTTTTTGATATTCCCGCAAAGCGATAGGTCAACATGAAAGGAGTGGGTAGGGATGAATGCTCTGTCTGTGTATGCTAATCACAAATATACGTTCATGGTCAGAGGCAAGGTTAGACAAAACCCTTTAGACAGGGTTTCGGGGGATTTGAACCCCTGTTCTCAAGCTGGCTAGTGCAGTGAGACTAAGCTCTAACCACAAGACTAACACCGCCACCTCGTATCTCATTTAAAGTATACATTAATCAGCCTTTAATTTACTTATCAAGCAAAAATACTTCAACACCAAAAACAAAGTCTTGATTAAGCTTGAGAAATTTTGTTACTTTTACACCTGTATATTTGAACTTAAAGAAAACTGGAGGCCCTATATTCGTTGTAGATTTAATGTATCTATAATGTTGCTGCGATGCGAAACTATCATAATAAAATGGGATACGCATAGCAATAAACGTTTTATTTGTATTATCATTTGTAGAAATTTGTGGCCTTCAATGGTCTGGATGACACAGATCCAGTAAAGCAAGTGGCAAATGCTCATGTCCAAGAATATGCCTCAATTCACAAAATTCCGTTGCAGCCGAGTTCGATTTCGGTTTCATCTACAAAACTACCTTCAATTTTTGTAATATGTCAGAATAAGGAAGATGAAGTCCATTTTATGGTTTTCCGTCTTAAACTCCTTGAAAATACATTCGTTATCAGGCAGATTCCCGTAGGTAAAATTGACCTGCTAATTTGGCGCCAAAATTTGATTGAAGACAATACAAATTTTTTGTCAGAAAAGTTGGCAGAAGATGCTGTTGATATTAAAATTAATTCTGATGGCGGGGAACAGGTAAGAAACGTAATCGTTAATTTTAGTTGTAGTGAATTTACTTAGCTGGTAAATGAACAGTTACAAATTTGTTTCTAAAACTAAAAAAAAAACAATTTGGGAATAAGTTAGAGAATGGTTCAGATAATTTTATATCATCGTTTCAATCATTAAATTTCACTATATATGTATGCGTAAGTTAAAATGAAGCTTTATATTTACATTATTATTTTTTTCATAAAACAGCCAAATGAGCTCGTTCTTCAACAGGAAAATATTAGCTTTAATTTTTATTTTGGCTAAATCTAAGGTGTATTACCATTTTAATTTTGCCAGCGTAGAACTCCTTGCCTCTCCTATTTTATTAAAAAAAAAAGAAACCTTTAATACCCATTTACAGATAGGGGCAACAGTAGAAGCCACTCATTTTTATCTTAGTGTCTGAAAGTTTAAATTGTGGTCGCAGAGGTCGACAATTTGTTTTACATTACCGTTCAAATAAATAACCACTTTAATTTTAACAAAAAATTACGAAAGTCAACACATGGCTGATGGACAAATATTACTGAAGAAAGTATCAAAGAGATAATTTTTAAACAAATGGAAATGTTAGTTTTGTATATTTTATTTAATCACCTGATTTTAAAACAAAGTTGTTGATTCTCGAGCTTAGGCTTAAGTGCTTACGTGCTGAACTAATACTATATTCCGCTTTTAAGCAACTGTTGCTTGTTTTAGTACACTGGAAACTTTCAAAAACTTTGCGAAATTCGCCCCTTTCCGCAAGATTCTTCTAAGAATGGTCAAAATAGTGATCCTCTTCAACCTAAGCCAAAATATCATACAGTGGGTCCGCTCAAAATAAACTCAGCAGTTTATGCCCGTCTTGTATTTTTTATGGCACGAGAAATGAATATAAACTGTGATGAACTCTCCATTATTTCCGAGGTCATGTTCAACTACGAGGACTACACGGAAGGAGAGGTGAAGGTTATTTACATTGTTCTCCAGAGAGACACCCCATTACTTGATGATTTGAGTGAACTTGAAAGCAAATCAAGTTTGAAGCATGGCGAATATAAGGACGAACAAGTGCAAGGCCAGGAAAAATGGCGGGTTTCTAGTTATGTACTAGATAATACCCGACAAAAATCCTACGTTGAGCGTGAACGCGTACTGCCAGATGCAGTTGAAAGTTCAGCAAGTCTGCCAGAATGTTTTAATAAGCCTGGAATATCTGAAAAACAAAATATTGCAGCCCAAAACTATATCACAACTTATTTTTTTGCCAAAGCAGCATTCCGTGGAGAAGTTATTAATGAAGGAAGCGGTAAGGACAAATTTTTTGTTCGTAAGTATAAACTGATGTACGTACCGTCGGCGCAAATGGTCGAGGAAAGTATGTACAACTTGTATGCTGCACGTGACGAAGTTGATGGTAGGCAAATACCTCTGAAGCTCACAAGCAAACTTGGATATTCTTCACTCAAGTCGGCAGTAATCGCAGCAGATATGTTTATAGCAGAGGACAGAAAAGATCTTATCGGTAGGGACGGTTTTCTGCAAGTGGTTTAACTTAAAAGCAGTAAATTTCAATCGGAAATTGTAAAACAAGTTACATTGTGAAGTGACAATAAAGTTTTATTACATAGTTTTTTCTGTATAGTTAAAATCAATACAGTTTATTACTTGCATAACGTATTGTGGCGTTTCCGTGGCCATGAGCCTCAGACGCCACTTTCTCCAGCATATTTTCAACGGCGCATCTTTCCCTTCAAGACCTAAAACCGTCTCCTTCCAGCCCACTCTTCATGGCGTGCATTCGGACATGCTGGAGAGTGAGCCTGGAAGATGAAGGGTTACAGGAACCCTTAATCCCCTTAGCGTCCCCTTTCCCCTTCTAGCATGCCCAGGACTCCCTCTCGGGCTTACTGGACATACCGAAAGGGGAGGAGCCAACTCGTGCCAAGCCACGGAACCTCGCACCGTGTCCACGCGGCCCACTGCACACTACCAATCTCCCCCAGCTACTTCCCATGTTGCAGGGAAGCACTCTGGAGGAGACACGTTCCAGAAGCCAGCAAGGAAGGACCTCTTCGCTCCCTCCTCGCCGCTTCCAGCATTCGTCTTCTTTTAGTTGATTTTGGTTTTGTTCTGCGCCAATAATAGTAGTGGCCGTAAGGTCCTGTCGTGACATCGGTGACCTTTTGACCTTTCATTATTTGGATCTAAAGTCAGGTAGGCATAAGGCCTTTGCATATAGGTTCCCCCGGTCCCCCTAGTCCATTCCACTTTTGTCCCTTACCCCTTTTAGGTGCCCTTTCCCCTTTGACCCCTGGAGTTCCTTGCCCCTTCCCACTAGAGGTTCCCCTAAACCTCTCAAAAAGGAGAACCTTAACTTCACTTGGCTCCCTGGACTCATAACACCAACTTTTCTCCAGGAAGCTCTCCACGATTCTGAAGGCCAAATCAAATATCTTTAAATTTCTAAATTCTAGATTTCCATAATTCCAAATTTGTTTCAAGTTACAATAGCCTAGTTCTACATACTACATCAACATCTACACTACTATTTACAATTCGGGTTTGAAATCCTACATTATTTAAACTATTATTTACATGACAATGTACAAAGGCGTTGTTTTTGCACATTCATTTTGAGAACATTGCCTTTTTTTAAGGGATCCATCTCCCTTGGTTGAAAGAGCCCGAGTTAACCCTATAAGATTCACATAACATAAGTTCATAAAAACTTCTTATTAGTAATTTTTTTTTCTTGTCAATTTTTTTTTATCTTTTAATCACAACCTACATTAAGGACAATTTGATAAAATTACTATTATAATAAAAACAGTTGGCGTGGAATGAGAAGTCGACGAGTGATAAGGTTATTTAACCAATTTTTCCTAGCCTTTCTACCAATCTTTCAGTGTAGCCATTATGTCAAGACGTAGGCCTTAAAGCACGATCTCCTTGAGTTCGATCCTTGCTGGTTTTGTTTATTTTTAATTTTTTCAGATTATTTTCTTAAATAGAGGAAGGGGGTATAATCATTTTTAATTGAGAAATTGTGTTTTGATGCCAATAGGGGTTCTAAAAAATTTTGATAATGTTTTTCTATAAGGTTTTCTCGCCGTTTTAAAAATTTAAATTAACTCTTTAATTTAAAGTGTTTACTACTCTACTGATCATTTAATGGAAAAATTTAAACAAAGCAAATCATCCATCTCAAACTGAGGATTCGACAGCATCTTGCAGCGCTTGCTTAAGCAGTTGTAGCAAAAGGCCCAAAATATGCGTAATATATTGACTTTCATTCAGGATTTAAAAAAAAATGTAGTACTAACTGCGCAAGAGACATGAGCAGCATTTAATTTGATTTGCAGCGATAGATATTTGATGTCATGATATTCAGGGCCCCGTGTACCTTATGCTTGGCTGTTAAGTTGCCCCTTTATTTGTTTGCCTTCAATCGAAGGTGCATCACTACCTACTGCCCTTGTATTTGTGTAGATAATTAAGGTCATTGGTACCAGAGTTTGGCTGTAGCATAAGGTCAATAATTTGTTGTTGGTTCATAAGGGTTTACTTCGAAAAATGAATATTTTTACTACTGATTTAAATTTTTATAGTTAAAATAATTTTACATCTTTTTCATTATGTTTCGTTACATAACATTGGGTAATCCATTGAATTGAATCAATGAACATCACAGTGTCATCATATTTAAAAAAATTACTCAGCGTACTTTGCAACATAACGGAAACAAATGGAATTTGAAGGATGCTATAATTTGCATTGCAAATTTTTGCTTATACTTCTTCAATTGCCTAAAATCATAATTTTCTTGCGTTGTATTTTCAATCTAAGCGCCTGAATGTAACAATTGACGGAATAATATAATGGTTTTTAGTTTGGAATTGCTTCCAAGAATTTTGGTTTAAGTTTTCGCTTTTTTTGTTGGTTAGATAAGGGTTAAGATGACATAAGTTTCTACAAAAATATGTAATGTTCACAAAATTATCCTCATTTTATGTTATTTTCATTTTTTAATTGTTGTTATTTCAGAGAATTGTGGATGTCTAATTATAATTAGGCTCGCCTAACCACGTAAATAACTAACAGGAATCCGTTTTTGATGAGTCTTATGTTTACCACCTATTATTAAAGTTCATGTTTGAACTTTCCTTATCACACAAATGCATCAAATTAAAATTTTACTAGGAATTTTGCAATACGAGCTATAATGAATTGTTTATCAGCTTCTTTTCCAATTCGATTCTACATCGGGTGAGAAGAGTTAGTTGCATTTTTGGAGTAAAATGGTGAGCGGCTACGAGTTACACATTTTACGGAAATTCGTATTTTTACTGCACAAGTTGCATTTAGTTGAATTTGAGTTGTCCTCTAATTTGAAGTTTTACAAAACAAGAAATCAGCCTTGCAACAAGTTGACGGGCATTTTATCTATTGTTATTTATTGCATTAATTTATTCGTTTGTGTTTTAGTATACTTACCTCAAATACCATTTCCTCCAAAATGATTGCAACATTTCCCGGTTTGATGTGCTGTATTATAATTTCATTTCGGTTAACTCTAATAAGTTATAATAAATAATTTGTACAGCTACTCAACAGCTTGTTAATATTTGGGCTGGGCTGGACACAAGTAATACAAATTCAACGTTCTGCGCAAATGGTTATTTGTTTAATTTGATCACAACCTAAGATCATTAGTCAAGAAACACGATTAATTGTTACAGAATATGAGCATTAGAAACTTTTACCAGTATTAGGGCTAGTGTTTTAGCAAGTTAATTTTAACGTTCTGTCTCTCTGTCCGTCTTTGTTTGCCATAACTCCTGAACAGGCAAATTTTATTTCAAAAATGTTTACGGGAGAATTTTGGAGGGTCAGGGGGAAGTCATATTCGAAAATGGATTATTGGGGTCTAACTTCTATGTTTTTTTAATATGCAGATGCAGCAGGAGAGAGATTTTCTGCATCTTGGGATGGAAAAATGACATTACAAGGAAAGTTTTTCGCTGCTTTGATAATTTCCTTTTGCGGATGCTCAACTGCGGCTGCAATCCTGTGCTTTGTTATCAATTACAAACTTTTTATTTTATATTACTATATGGTGCACTATGTATTTATGTTGCGACCTCAAATGCTTGCGACATGGTTGCACTGTTTGGAGTTTTTATCCTATCCATTGTTATATTTGTGACATGGGCTAGAAAAGCATGGTAAAGTTAGGATGATAGTAAACAATTCAAAGTATTTTATTACATTGGCTTCTTTTGCTTCTATCATACGTTCGTTGTTATAAATTCCACTAAACTGAATACGTGGTAATACAATGCCAAGTTATTTTCCCTGCATGCTTCTAGATAATATCAGTTCATACTCTCATTTGTATATTTATATTTTTTAACACAATAATAAATAACTTTAGATAATTGAGGTCACCTTATTTTAATTTAAGCTATACTTAATTACAATGAGAAATAATGCGATAGAATTGCATTTTAGCTGGGAAGGGCGATTGAATTATGCTCGCAGTCAAATCAAATACCATCGAATTTATCGCACCCTCCAACTTCTCAATCAGTTTCACAACATTGTGTACGGCTCAATATTTCTGCTAGTTTTCAAATTAGGGCTAATACTGGCAATATATGTCTCCGCATATGCTGTGATAAGGATTCACCATGCATTGGACATATGCGTGTTTGTAATACTCTTATTTTGCTTATTCAATGCACTACTAATAGTGGCTCCAGGAGCACTACTAATGTCTTCCGTATTCAACATTTCGAGAAAGTTTAAAGGAAACCTTCAACAAGGGAATCAGAAGCATATCGCCTTAGACATTGAGAACAAATTTGTTAAAAAATCACTCGGTTCTATTACGGCGTTGAAGTGCACGATTGGAGGCTTCTACCACATGGAAGGGGTAAGAATCGAAAAAATGGAATCGAAATCGATGTATTGAAACAGTACTTTTACTTGTATATGATACAGGAGGCAAAGCTGACGCTCTTGGACAATGTTGCAAACGGTCTTGCATTTTGCCTTGTCACTTTTAAATGAAAATATTCAAAAGTTACACACTATCCACAATAAGGGCTCACTTTTAATTTCTGAGTCTCTCTAGAATCTCTATTATTTTAACTTCTCAACACTCTTATCGGAGTGCTGTCGTCGAATCGACTAAACGTTAATCTAGAATATCTGCATAACAATTTGATATCGTAAGGTCGTCCAAGCCGTTTATTCTATTTTTTTAAGAAGTATCCTAACTCTCTAAACTAAAGCACCTGCGAGTCGATGGGGTAATTTTTTCAGCAATAATTATGTAAAATTTTACTAGAGTTACTAAGATAGACTCAGTTGACGATGAATCCAAGACCAATCAAAGTGCGGTTCAGCTCTTTGGCTGCTAGAAACCAGACCCTGAACCTCAGAGGAAAGCTCCGAGCCAATATGGAAAACATTTCTGTCACTGAAGACTTGTCTACTGAAACTAGAAACGAAAGGCGAATGA
>VYYI01002592.1:0-14418 GCA_021029175.1 Bilobella aurantiaca | reverse complement strand
TAGCTTCCTGGAATAGCGTTTAAAAGGGAAGTGAAGGGCCCAACGGGGGACTTATGAAACCATCAAGGGATCTCGACAGTCGAGGTCAAACACAAGGTCCTGATAACGTCCGTCGAAGGGTCCAGTCCTCAACAGAAATGATATATGAAGGAGAGGGCTCATCAAGAGTTACTCATTCAGCATACAAATCTAATTAGCAAAGTACAACTCAATTAAAAACTTTCAGCATTTTTTTCCTCGGAGTATGTTCCCTTTATTTACTTTGTTCTCGACTCTTGAGAATCAGATCCCGAATAATTAGAATTAACTTGAGTGTTAATTCAAATCAAATTCATTAGGAAGACGAAAAAATCCATGGCTAAAATCGCTGTGCTAAATTCAAAAGTGGAAACTACAGGGTTTCGGGAATCTTTTCCCGAATTGGATTCATTGGAGCGTTGTTCAAGAATTATTTATTTTCAATTCTTACACGGTAATACAAATTGAAAAATTACAAAGTACTATGTACATTAGCAGGCAATCTAATGACGGGAAATTGAGTTCAAATTGAACTTTTAATTTAAAAGTTTTCATTATCTTGGCCTTTTTCAGCTTATTACCTCATTTTCATTTAATAGTTACCGGTTGAGCTTCGCATGACACGAATTCCTTGAAACTTACCAAGAAACAGGAAAATCCAAACGCAATAAAATTCGAGACTTACTCTCCCGAAATTTGAGATTAACCCACTTGTAGTAATTGAATTTTCTTCTTCTGGTGCTTATGTAAGAAGTAAAATTTGAAGGAAGATATTTAAGAATAATAGTTAGTACGAGATTACGGTTTAGCGGATATAAGTTCAAATCTTACCTAAAGTTTTAGATAGTAATTGTCCTATCCTTCGAGCAGCCTTCTCAACGTCGGTTTTTAAAATGTATGAATTTATTACGAGAACGCTCTTTCCATTTTCAATAAATCATGTAAAATTGAGATCTGCCTACACCTAATTGAGTCTCCATTGTTCATCATGGAGGAGGTGTCTGAATCTCGTGATTGGATTCCTTTGTTATTTAAAAATGACGAAGAAAGTATTTAACTTTTTTTTCTTCCAGGAGTGGGCAATGCATGACGGATTAATTTGTTGCGAGTATTTTTCTATGACAAACTGACATTTGGGCACGGTTTCTCTCCTCGTCAAATCTCGAAACATGACACTTTCCACGGACGGCGACGGAGCCAAGCCGGATTTTCTTGTCATGGAAATAATAATAATTTATGAATTTTACGGATTAGAAACATGGAAGAGATTTTTAGAAGTTGGCTTGGAAAATTAAAAACTCCCAAAAAGGGTCCCCTTGCGTCCGTTTCGGTGACCTGTCATGCCTTGACGCCGACGAGTATTAGGACCTCACGCTAAAGTCACCATCTCCTTCAAAGCCTCTCACCCACTCACGAAGGGCTGGAATGGAAATACAACACTCCAAAAAGCCAACTGCGCTGTTGCGGTATTCAACGCTTCAACTAAAAATTGGATAACCTTTTTGGTAACAATATTTCGTTTCCAAGAAATAGATCAAGCGTAAAACAAAAGTCAGAATGCATTTCAACGACACATCCGTTCTTTAGTTCTTCCCTTGTACACACCTGGGTCAGGACAATTTTTGTTCTATAGCTTTCCAGCTTTTTTTCTATTTTTTGTTTTAAGTTGTTTTTGTAACAATTAACCTACGAAACATAGGTCAATTTTCTTACATTTGTGCTTCCAATTTGTATTTTATTATTAACTTATTTTCATCGGTTAAGTTTAAGGTATATGGAGTTTTAGCTATTAATGTTTCCCATTAAATCTCTAGCATTGATACAATTCAATACGATTGATTATTATTTAAATAAATAAAAACAACGCTAATTTTTCGTAGCAAAACACTCCTATTAACATTTCAAATTTCAATTAAGTAGTTCCTTCATTCGCGGAGATGTGGAAGAAGAAGTTGAGGAATCTTTGGTATGTATTGGATGCCGAGTATAAAGTTATATTTTTTCCAAATGGCGGCTATCTAGGTCAGCCATTATTTTTGATTCAAAATGAATCGGATAGTTATAATCTGTGTTAGAAAATGTGTTTAAAGTGCAATTAGAAAACACAGGTAACGAGTAGTTTGGAGATGAGAATCAACAAGTGGACTTTGCTCTCATCTTCTGGAGTTGAGAGAGCAGCTACGCCACACCTGCCTGGCGCCTGTTGAATTCAAGAAGATTCGAATTCTGCCTCCTTAAATTCTGAAGATGATTTCAAAGGCTTCTTATCCGACCCTTCCGTAGGAGCACCATCACAAACTTCCCTGATTGTTACTGCGAGACGCTGAGGAGCAGCGTTCTTAGTAGCCAGCTGTCCCTTCAAAACCTTCACGAATATTTGACTCTAAGGCACCAGGACCTAACAATGCTTTCCACAGTCCCTTCCTCTTTAACTCCACAAAAAAAAAAGCATTGTTACGTTAGAAAAGGGTACTTGAAACGGTAGAAGGTCAAGAGTGTCTTCGAAAGTATCCACATATTCATTTCCAAAAGGGAATACTAGAATCTTATCAGATCGTAGAGAGGAAATAAATAAGCGCTTTCCCTATGAGAAACGTGGGAAATGACAACGCCAACTTCCTGCGTCGACAGAATCCTTTTACAAATGTCAACTGGGATCAGAGGGAATTTGTTCAAGTCATGAAATGGACCAGAAACACGGAAGGATGAGGTGATGACTTGAATAATTATTCAGGTTGATCTAATTCATCTACGAGCTAAGAACCCAGTTAGAAGAGGCTAGGAATTAATTTTTATGGAGATTCCATCAGGAACATGCAACTCTGGTTCCGCTTAAGCCATTTGTAATAATAAAAAAGATGCGTTTGATGTGTGAAGGGAATCTGCTCAGGAAGAAGCTTACTTTAATTCTAAAACTTGTTCATCCAGTTTTAAAAACTAATCTCCTCCTCAAATTATTGTTAAACGTATCCTTTAAATTTTCTTTTAAACTTTGCTTTGGTCCACTTTAGTCGAGGTGCTTAGCCTTTCCCTTGAAAAATTTTATGATTGTGAGATAATAATATTTGACGGCTATAATTTCTTTCAATTTTAGAGGTGAACCTTAAAAACTTAAAAGTTTGCTCTATTTTCAACAGGTAGCGATAGTAAGGGGTCCTATTCTAATGATTTTTTTAAAATCTAGGCTTCTCTCGATTTCAGCAAGTTATTTCGCTGCAAATTGAATCAGAACTTTTGCCGTAATTTGTCTTCCTGAATTGAAGCACAAGCTAATTGTTGCGGTTGGTGAAGAATGGAATCGCTGAAAATAATTTAGCGTCACAGCGTGCTCCCCAAAACTTTGTAGAGTTCTGAAAAGTGTCCACTCGCAGGGATACATCCGGGCAGCACAGTAGCCCTCCATGACGAATCACCGTTCTTCCAGACATCTCAACAAAGGGAAATGGGTCTCCTTGACTCCAGACTTTGAAGAGCCCTTAACAATTTTTGGAGTCAGAAGTGCCTTTATAATTGAAGTGACTTTGAGTCCAAGTCTTCACAGTTCATCCCATCATCTCTCCGCCTCCAGCCAAGGACCACGATTGTCCAAGGACCCTTCGCGTGTCGATAGCAGGGTGACCCCCAACTGTTCAAGGGTTCTCTTCTGAATGAGCTACCAATGGACTATGATGCATTTCGTTCTCTTCACAGTAGTCTCTTGAATACGCTATGCCAATGTTTGAAAAAATGAAGGCCCTTTGAAAGGATGTGACAGAAATCTGATTAGAAGTAGACACGGACAATTTCCTGCAGAGGATCTCAATAACATTTTGATCTGAAGTGATCCTGAAGGACAAGATCAGTAAGTGGCTACTGGTCATTTGACATATATCTCCGCTGATCACCTTTGGCAAAGATGTGAGTCAATCTAATCAGTTTCCGATTGGTTGATGGGAATTCCATGTACCTCATCCATAAGAACTTCAAAAGATCACAGAACAGGTCGAGCAAGGCACCAAGTGTAATTATTGGTTGATTGTGGCCTTTTAAGGCAGGACAATGCCCTATAGACAGAAGTCAATTCTTGTCAAAGTCATAAATTCTGTTTTCAAACCTTCCAGGATTTCCTTAATTGTAAAACACTTAAGTTTTACCTCTATAACACGAAATTATATTGTAGGCAGTAAAGAATTCATCAAATGAAATGTAAAAAAGTACAAATGAAAAATGAATAAATTGAAAAGTGTCCTTTGAACAAAAAAAAATATTTTTTTTTTCAAAATCTCAGATCTGTTTGAGCCACGAGATCTCTCTGTGTATTTTAATTTCGCTGATGAGGACTAAAATCAACAAACAGAAGGTCGTGTAAGTGAGGGGATTATCAGCAGTATTTGTAAAGCGTTATTTACAAAACCCGTCAAAGGCTTCTACAGATGCAGACGAGGAAGATGATGATCCTTTTCTCGTCTAAAGGGATTTAATTGGATTTGAATTCCTTAATATGAATATGACTCATAGAGACAGGCAAGCTCATCTCCCAAGATGCTATTTTTCGAGAAGATGTCAATCACGCTTCGCTCCCCGCCATGTCCCGGGTAGTTTGAATTTCCTCATTAGCTCCGCTGTATATACAGAGCCTTCCAAAATCAAATAATGATGGATGTAGTGTATCTCCCGCGGCCCTTCTGCCCCAACAGAAGATGGATGGAGATCCCTAGGATAACAAACATTATTATTAGAAGTCAAATTCAGGCGGGTATTGAGCAAGTCGAAATCAATGCTGCTTAGAACTAATCACGATTCTAGCACACTTGGCATAACAAGCTCAAAAATAAACTGACTCAATTATTAGTCTCCTTTCACACATGCCCCTGATCAACATCAAGGGAAATTAACTTTCCTTGCTCAATTGCAACTGTGAAATCTATGAAGTCGTAAGGGCACTTCAAAAACTTTTGATTCCAGATGTGAACACAGAAAGTTGGCAAGCTACAACTTTCGATGTAGCATTTTCCGAATACTGTGCTTGCATGACATGCTGGAAAGTTTGCGAAAGGGAATTTGGCCTGGTCACAGGTGAATAACCGCTAACTTTGAAAAGCAATCTCGAACAACTTATTCCATCTCTACTAATTTTTAAATTGAATGGAAATTATAAAGAAGCTTAATGTAGTCGATAGTTACTGATGATAGGAATTGATCCTAGGTAATTTAAGGGCAAAAAAGTTGATTTTTATGAAGTTCATTCATCACGCAAATTCTTTAACTCAATTTTGCTGAATTTTGGCGTTGAGTAATAGCAATAGATTGTTTGCTAAAGCATGGCTCGATGAGGCCTTCTCGCCAGAACTGTATAGGGCTGCCTATACAATGCCAGAATCGTATGGACGTTATGGAAAATTGGAAATAATGCTAAGCATGTAATGAAATGAAATTATAAAATTGAAATATGGATTATATAATTGCAGAGCTAAATAGCGGCATTGAAAAGCAATTTCTGAAATAAATTATAAATTCACGTCAGGAATTTCAATGTTTTTCAGGTAGCAGAACCTAATCAAAATCGAATTTATCACAATTTTCTTCTGAGCTTTGCTCAATCAATCAACGACATGTACAGAATTTTTATGAAGGGACTGGCACTGTTTTATGATATTGTGTAACAGAGTTCAAAGTTGAATTTGTTAAAAACTGAGGATAATAACTAAGTAATTAAATTCGTTGAAGCAAAGCTGGAAATCTGTGCACACCTTTATGGGAAAACGCGCTATTTTAGAATGAAGTAATTTCAAAGTAAATCTTTTAATTCAGCAATAATTAATACACTAATTATTTTACCAGTGAGTGTCGTGTAAACAAAAAAGGAATCTAAATTTGAAAAAAATCGGGACATCAAAATTGTATTGCCATAAAATCCGTTGTCACATAATTTCATTATTCATTTTAATTTGGTTCATTCGGTTCTCATATCTTAACAGTTTTAAATTAATTCATTTATCATCCTCCTGATTCTCAAGGTAAATCTGCATTGTGAACACAAGAGATCTCATACTATTTATGTCGTGGAACTGTTCTATGAAATAATGACTCTAGATGTAATTCACTGTTCGGAACAATGTTAATGTGCTAATATGTATTCAGCGTGGAGATAGATGTAATCAAGAAGTGAATGAAATTGCAGTTGCTGCCATGTTTGTTTAAGGAAGCCTTGTAGCAAGATAATTGGAGGATGCAGTTGTGAGAGATGAGAGATACACTCAATATTTATGCCGCAAGGTATGCTACCCCCACCAAATTTCATACTTATTTTACTATATTGTAAGAAAACATCTAAATCAGAGGAGAAATAACATTCGGACCCTGACCCTCAAAATATTATGAATTATTTTGTAAAGGGTTAATTATCCATCACACCAGTATCCACCACAGGGTCAAGCAAAGGGTGGTTATTAAGAGCTAAACCAGCTCGTTCTCGGACCCAAAAATAAAACATCCTGGGACAGTGTCTGGCTTTTGAGATATATTTTGAAAATACGTTTGGCTAACCTTTTATTACGTATTGATCTTTTTGAGGCTAACCGATTTAAAAAAAATATATTTAATTTTGTACATCAATTTTTAGCAATAGTATACGTAAAGAAATGTGTAAAAACGTAAAACGAAGATACTAAGTGGCCTGAGGCTGGAAGGATAGACTACAATGGTCGTGTATACTTATGCCTCGTGACAGGACAAACAAATAGGCCTTTGTGATGTGGTGACATTGACAGTGGAGATGGATGGAGGGACAATGGCCGGGGGATGGACAAGATATTCAAGGTAGGAAGCGACGGTCGTCAAGGGGTTATCATCTTCATCTTGTCTTGGAGGCAAGGGTTTAATGGCATAATTGAAAACCACAAAATGACAATGGCATCTCTCCACCACTGATAATTTGTTGGCACATAACGGACCCAATCTGCAGGCTTCCTCCTTTCTGCGACAAGATAATGTTTTCAGAGAAATTGAATTAAGCAGATTCTGGTCCAGCCACATTTTACCCATCTACTCCCTCTTACATCACAAAACTCGTCTCCTCAATTTATTATTTTAATTCCGGAAATTTAAATGCAAATGACAGGCAGCGAAAATCATTGCAGGGGATTGGAAATATAAAACACGGCCACTCACTTTTCCTGTATATGTCACGTAACTCAGGGAAGGCAATTATTATCCTGCTGGTTACTGACCCTGCAGATTTATTACCTTAATGACTTTCTAAAACACTTAGGCCAATCAGTAAATTAAAATGTTGTTCCAGTCCGAGAGTCCATGTTGGATGAGAAGGCGGGTGCTCGGAATTAGGTCCAATTACTCTAAATCAAATCAACTTTAATTACAGGTGAAATGGGCGGGGCTCCATTTCTTTAATTAAACAATCAGATCTCAAAACATATTCCACTCCAATTGTCTTAATAAAGGCCGATGTGGTCTTTTAAAATTATAGTGTCTTAGCTTTTTGCGCTAACACATATATTACCAAACATAAAATATTCTGGGTCAAGAATTTTTAGAGAATTAAATTCTGAAAGATTTTCAAATTGATTTAAAAAATTCATACTATAATTCTAGTACGGATATATGCGTATTCTAAACTATTGTTCTCTAACATTAAATAATTCACTGCTCCAGTTTGCTTAGGTGTTATAAATTTGTACGCCGTAACTCTATTCCTAAAATGGAAACTTTCATCATGAAAGCCAAGGCTCTGATTAGCTCTTATGATTGATGGCCTATTTGTAGTTGGTGCGAGCGCTGAATTGTTCCTTTTATCGCTTTCGTGCAAAATTGGAAAAGGAAGCCAATAGTGTAGAACGACGTGGAGACAGTTCCACCCCCTATAATTTAAAATCGCAAAAAAGCCCATTCCATAACCTTCCTAGGAAGTCCAATTATTACTATATTTCGTCTAAAACGCTGCCCAAACTGCACAGAAAGTGAAGTCTAGCGTGACAAATAACCGGGCAACATAAAGGAAGAACCAAACCTCTTTCTCAAAGGCCTTGCGTATATAAATATAATTTCATATGCTCAATTAGGGAGGGCATAAAACAAAAACAAATGGCTAAGGTACTTCACGGCATGGCTCTATTCATTTTGAAAAGAGTGAAGGCGACACTTAACCAAAATATCACAATTCACCAGTAACAATTTCCCCAATAAATTTTAGAAGCTTCCCCTTAAATATCCAGCGCAATGAACTGAGGCGAGGTGAACCGGATGTGTTACTCTCCGTGGACTTGGAAGAGGTTTTAGGAAAATTTTCAAAGGACAGGCGGAAGCATAATAAAAAAAATTAAGGATTTCAGTAACAAAATGGTCAGTGAGTGAATGGGGAAGGGCGTTGTTGAGCAGCGGAGTGTAAGTAAGTGTCCTATTGTTTTTCAAGGGACTGGGATAAAGTCCCTTCAGATACGAATAGGATTGAAGATGACTTTTGCTGAGGAGATGAACTTTGTGTTGCATCTCCCTACTCCCAAGATCCGGCCTTTGTTTTCCCCTCACTTGAATTTCATTGTCTCCTTTCTGTTTCCCTTCATTTATTCCACTTAAGTCCTTGGTCCATTGCAAGTCGCCTGGAACTGAAGGTTCCTCCGATTCTGATTCATGTTTCCTCTGCGCGCGAGGTGATGATCATGTTCCGAAGTGCCTAGATCTTACTCTGCGCTACTGGAGACTGAAAGCAATTTCATCCCCACTTCTACAAGTCCCCGCATTTCTAATAATAACACCACTCAATACAATTTCGTCCCTCATCTTCAACCTTTTTATACGTTCAAAGGGGCTGTGATGCTGGGATGAACGGAAATGAGTCACCAGCTTTCTACATCTGAGTCGCTTTTGAAGCAAGACGAAATTATTAGGAGAAAGTAAGCTCCGCGTATTACTTTTGTCACCTCTGCTGGACTGCGTCAGAAGCATTTTCGTTGTACAAATCGTAATGATAGTTTTTTAGCGAAGTGTTCGTCTAATTTTCCAAATTTTCTTTAAAACATCCCCCATTGAGGTACATGAATTTATATTGAGGCATTAGGTTGATTTTATAATATAACCTTAAAGGGTTGGGGTGTAGCATTGAAAATTTTCCATTTTTAAAAAGAGCGATAAAGGGGTTCGCTATCGAGTTTCTATTAAAAAACTCAATTTGCTTCAGATTAATACGCACCATTTAACCGAACAGACCAAGATCATTGATCAACGAATAAAACGATTTGAGCATCCGGTGTAGCTGTGCAGAGCCTGCCCCCAACGACTAATCAGTTGTCGAGAAAATAAATTAAAATATTTTGAAAAACATTCATAGCATTTGCAATTGAAACGATACTTGAACCCTACTCTCCGAAATTAGTCAACCGTTCCTCTAATCTTGGACAAATGTTACGATATTGTCTATTTTAAATACGGATTTCAACTTTGCTGATGAGTTGAAGTTTTGATTGTTTACATATTTAAGTCTTCTACTTCGTCTCAAATCTGATTATTGAAAGCTTAAACAGTACATCAAAAATCTTAATCAGTACTGAAAAAAATTGCTCGACCGTTAGATAATTATGACGAGTTTCTATTGTTTTTTTTAGTTTGCCAATTGACAAAATAACCTAGCTCAAACCTATTGTCCTTGTCCTGCGTAACCAAAGATGCACTGTTTGCCGGAGGCGTACGACTGATGGTGACATGTGATCCAAAAGTTCCTTTCAATGACAGCGTGACGACATTTTGGAGTTCTGGTGGGAGTGGGTCCCAAACCATCACTTGCCCCATTTTGACATTTCTTTCCATCTGCTCCAATCACCCTCCAAAAGGCTCCCGGGAAAGGATTAAGGCTACTTCAGCATAGATTTCTTTTTTAGGCCTCAGATTTTGAATCTTGAGATATAGGAAGCGAGGGAGAGCAGCAGGCGGTGGCTGGGTCCTTTGGCCTGTCCCAAACAAATGAACTCGAATCTTGTTGTCCTTGTCACTTCTGACACCTCTTCCACACACTTCAGACATTTTCATCAATTCCGCCAAAGGGTCCTTTCTCATCCTCCTATTTAAGGAAATTGAATTCTCTTCTTCTACAGATTTGGACTTTTAAAAGCGGATTACAGTTATTAAGGGAATTCAAAAGCGTCTACGAAAAATAACGAGCCTGGCCACAAACAGACGCTAAACACTAATTCCATGCTTGTGTTCTCCACTAGACTACCGTAATGCACAATAGTTGATTTATTTCAATTTATGGGTTTAATTTTAGTTTGAGAAGTTAGTTTTCAATAGATTCGAACAAAGATTTGTGTCTTTAGAAATGCATAGAAGAAAAAGGGATGACCTATTTGAATAGATCATTTATTCTAAAAATTGATTTTTGTTCCTTCATGTTATTTCCTTTATTTATTTGTTATTGGTATCGGCAGGTGAAAGTGGTGAAATGAAGGATCTCGCCCACGCTACAGCGAAAACTTTCTCTCCCACTGTGATTTCCTTTGTTTTTATGACGCAGAAAACTTTCAGGGTATTTCCATTTTCGTTTGCTTTTTATTTGGAGACGCTATTACTGTCAACATCATCGTCGAACCTTCTTTAAAGTAGAAAAGTATTTTTCCTTTCAATATATTCCCCACTGCTCCATGTGTCTGCCTCCGGAGTCTCCAGCTTCCAACGCCTTGCATTACGCTGATTCAACTCAAGTTCATCGCACCTCTTTTACATAATTCCGTACTTTCTATACACAATAGTTCTCCTCTGCTTTCTTATTTTCGATGATTGGGTATTCAGATGAAATGCCTTCAAAATAAAAATTCGGGAATCGAAGACAAAATTCAACTGAACGGGAGGATTGCATAAATGGGTGGAATTTAGGTAATGAGAACCAGATGAAAGCCAGCAAATTCAGTCAAGACAGCGCAAAGGCGACATCAGTGAAAACTTTTTGGACTCAAATGACGAATTAGATTGAAAAATGGTTGGAGGAAACCTTCTGTATTATTTCGCTTGTCACTAGATTTCGCAAAATATTTTGACAGCTTGATTGAATATTCGAATATTTATTGATATTCGAATGTTCGAAAGCGTCAAATTTTCAGCTAATGCATAAATCATTATTTGCAAATTGAAACAAAAAGTGTAAACTGTGCTTCATGAAATTCTCTTCAAATCACGACGGGAAATGGAAAATGTTGCATTAAAACCTAGTAATCATATTCTTCCAAGGTACTTATATTCAGAAACTTTTAAAATTTATAATGAATCAGGCGCAGTCAACTTGCTCAACTACACAACAAACTTATCATCATTTCATAGTTTTTTTAATTAATAATTTTATATTGAAGTTTGGAATATCAGAATATTCTGTGTACTCCAATACATTTGAATTTTGTGTAAATAAAATTCTCAAATCATCTCAAATCAACCAGTTCATTTTGAAATTCTCAAGGATCTCAAACGGGAAAAAATGCTGTAACTTCCATTCATTACTTTAAATTTTCGAGTGCTATCAACATAGTAGCTCTCCATGATTATTCTTAAGTACTATTCTGTATTTTCGCAGAAAGCGAAATGCAAATCGACGATGCATTTCGACTCCAAAATTGACGACAGAAGACCAAGTCCTTTAATTCTTGAGCTCGGTCCATTAAAGTTTGAGCTAAAGTGGCAGTATGACGATAAAAGCGTGTTAAAATTCCCATTTGTATTACTCCCATATCACCAACTGCCACATAAATAGTGTACTCTTCAACGGAGAACTGCTTTCATGCAAAATCAATAAGGACGTTAAGGGACGCTCTTCACAGATTTCTTGTTCTTGGCGAGTGAGGAAGAGAGGTACTTAAGACAAAGTCCCATTTGTCTTCACCCATTATTCCTAACTCCGCTCATCCCTTATTCCAAGGCTCCTAATAAACGCTTAAAAATGGGATCTCTGACTTTGAACTTCATGTTACAAGCAGATGTTTAGAAACAGCGTGAGGGCAAGCGATTCGGTTTAATGACCATTAAACTTGTCTTCTGCTACTATTGAAGCCTGTTTAGCTTTACCATTTTCATATGCTACCATTAGTTGTAACATTTTAACAGAATTTATTTACTATTTATTACTGGGTACGTGCCTCTAGTAATTCAAAACTAGAGGAGTGTCCTTATCAAAGAAATCAGAATCTAAACAAAGTATGGGAAACAATCTATTTTCTATTTATACAAAATATTAATTGAAAGAAGTTCAAATCCAATAATAACATCATAAGGTTGTGATTGTGAACAAGTCAGAATAAAATAATTAATTTGTCAAAGTCATTTTGTAATTGTAATCGCAAGATTTGAAGATGCCACTCTTGTTGTTGTTGAGAAGTGTGCAGCGCCATCTATGAAGCTTTTATAACGTCAAAGTTCAAGAAACCTAATAATCATCAATGCCATGTTAATTGCTCAATAATTCCTAGTAAGAATAATAAGTTGTATTTTATGTAAATCTGCTTTGACTTATATAATTTGAATTGTGAATGGCAACAAACTCCGAGCGCAGCTCTAAAGTTATGAATATTCTCTAAATGAAAAATTGATTTTTTGAAGTGAAGACATGACAATTTTCAAATAGGTAATGGGTCCTTTATTTGCTCCGTGAAGTATTGGCTGACATGTAAGAAGGTTGTTATAGATTTCCCTTTTCTATAGGGTCATCTGCTCCTCGAATTAGGTTACAATATCTTCTGGATAGAAACCCGCAAACTTGGAATTTGACTCCAAAATCATGCATCTTTTGTTAGACCTATTTTATGTGGCCTTTTGGGAGGAGAGCGTTGGTTTTCTTAAGTCATCTTAAGTTTCACCGCTGTTCAATTGACACACAAGATACAAACAAGGTTGCAATTGCAGTTTGATTATGAAAGGAAACGATTCTCTTGAAATGTGGCGTCCTAAAATAATGAAATGATTGTTGTAAATCTCCTCCTGTAACATATTAGATAAAACAATTTTCTAAAGCAAATTTTTTAAGCATATTTGTAAAATTGTGGTTACAATTTCTTTAATTTAGAAGTAAATATTTTCAATTTATAGTTAATCTCCTTCGACAGATTTTATGCTCCAAGTAACAAAACCCTATTGTTTCGAAACGGAAACCCCAAATGCTGGAAATGACAGTAATATCTTACAAGATGTAAGCTGCGCACACGCAGTTAATCAGTTAATAATCCAGTTTTACAAGTGACATTATGACGATCAACCTTCCTTTCCATCGAAATTTCATTTTAATCAGTTTGCGTTATGACAATACAATATATAGACCTCTTTTCTAATGATCCAGGGAGCTTCAGTAAACCACTTTCATCGCCCTGTTCTCATTACCTGAAACGACCAAATTATGCAGAATGTGTCTTCCCATAAAACGTAATTGCTTAGCAATATTGGGGTGACGCTAATAGAGTTTACAAGCAAAATTATTACCGTTTAGTACTTCCTACGTTGCGTCACCCTCTACAATGAACTTGAAAAGTTACTCCGATCCGAAAGGCAGTATTTTTCACTTTACATTTGATAATCAAGCATCAAGAAAACATCTTCGGGACACTGCTACCTACAACTTTTATTTTACAATATTGACAACGATCGAAAAGTTCGTTCCTTGGACTAAAAATGCCGTTATTCTCAAAGGGTTACAAACTGCAGGGGAAATTATGCTGGATAATTCTGGATGCAGTCAAGAAACGTCACCACGTCAACTTCGCCTTCCATGCAACACACCTCTTTCCCACGACACAAGTAAGTAACCCTGTTTGACAACGTAAAAAAAACAGTCTGTCGGAGATTACCTAACACGGAAAAGTTACGTATACGAAAATAACCATGGGACAACTTCAGAATGTAAAATAAGTATTATAAGGGACAAGATGGTAATTTTTTTCTCAATTTGGTCAACGTCAAATGTCAAGCGTCGGGTTGAAAGCGAGTTTCTTCAACATCTCAGTATCTTGTTTGAAATCGAGTAGGACTCGACTAACATCAAATGTTATTATGGGCTGCTGCATGTCGAGCTGTAAACATTCAGCGAAGGCGTTTCCCCCTATCAAGTATTGACATGTCACGAAACCGACAACGCGTCATTTTCTCTCATCTCTGCGCAAGTCCTTTTGCAAGTCCCTAATTAGTTATTTTAGCATTTTCAAATTGTCATAAGCGTCATTTTTACCGTACTTTAAGAATTTTATAAGCATTTGCCGTGTTCTTAAGCATGAAACCTCTTGAACGCTTCGTAGTATTTGGTTTAGGTTCTAATTGTACGAGCTTGGCTAGATTTCAATCTAGAGTTCTGTAAAGTAATTTGAAGATTTTAATCTCATGGGACTATGGGAAAGCACCTCGATTTTCTTGAATTCTTCCCTCAGATCTGAGTACTCTTAAGAAGGC
>VYYI01002591.1:0-14421 GCA_021029175.1 Bilobella aurantiaca | reverse complement strand
TAGCCTTAGAAGTATCAAGGTTGAGAATGCACTAAAATTTGACACAGAATCGCTGTTCAAAATGGATTTTCCAAACCCTCTTACTAGCCTCTCAGTCCGATTTTTTGATATTTCTATGCGTTGGTCCAATTACGAATCTATTGTAAAGGGTTATGAACAACTAATTTGGTGGCACTCACCCACCCTCACCCACCTTGGATTCTGGACCGATTCCGTAACGGAGAAGGGTCAGTTTGATTTTCTGTTCCCGCCTATGCTACACCTTAAGTGCCTCGAACACTTCCACAGACAAATATATGCACCTAAATGTGTTCCGAAAGACCTTTGTTTCAATATAACGTTTTGCTTGGAGAGAAGCAAGACGAATACCACGAACATTCTAGACTACTCAAAACAATTCCCGCAGCTTGAGACAATGAAGTTGGTTTTGAAGTGCGACGAAAACTATTCAGACATGAATCCTGCACTGCAACTATTCCTACCACGTAACCAAAGACCACCTATTAGATGCACTTCACTACGGAAGTTGGAAATTAGATGTCAGAAAATAATGCCCAAGACGGCACAACACTTAAAGAGAACAGAAAGAGCCTTCCCAAACGCCCGCACTTCATTTGTCAACTAAGTCAACATATTTAAGTGTCAGTAATGAAGCCAGGATATATATCTTAAGTCTATGTATATCTATTGTACAGTATATATCTATGGTAGGACGTATAATACTAATTTAAAACTAAAGAAAAGACAAAATGTTATTTTACATTTATTTTATTATTTTAACTTTGTTCAGTAGATTTTCCTGCCGCTTTTAATTTTACTGTTACATTTTTTGTCTCCAAATCTTTGCCGTGATTCTTCTAATAGAATCTTTCCATATTAAAAATTATATAAGTATTAGAAAGTAGAAATGATGCCAGGATATGATATAAAAGATTCTTATACTATTTTTTTTATGATGATGACTTTTATTTGATATAATTTGATACCTATATTACATTTATTTGCACATCTGAAATTTATAATTTGGGAAATTTTCTGAAAAGTCAACTTATGATTTTTTTTTACAACAACTGTGCCCCATAATTATTGGTTTCGAGTCATAACATTTTATGCAATTAGGCTCAAGTGTTCGCGTGCTACAGTGAAAAAGTTCCAATGTTGGGACTCAAATGTTATTCCAATTGATTAAAATAAATTGAACTTAATTAATTAAGACTTAAAAATTCGGAAATCTTATATTTTCCAATTTTCTAATTTTCTTTTAATTTTTGCGTACTCGACTGGTATTTAAAAAAAAAAATCACATTTTCAATAAAGTGTTTATAATTATGAATGTTTAAAACATGTAACACAACACCCCACGATTGTTTCCTGACTTATAATAATTCTAACTATAATAATTTAGATATTATTAAAATAAATATTTTTAAGGTTCTATTTAATGTGGAAAAGCCAAGAAATATAAAATTTCATGAAATTGAGTGAATAATGACAAATATGTATGTTTATATGCGTGTGTATATATTTATTTTAACAAATGAAGAGGAATTATGATAATTATTATTACTATATTTTTAGCTAAAAGCAAGTAGCATATTAATTAAATTTCCAAGCACAAGGTCAAAAATAACAAGAGGTGTAGAAGGATCTATGAAATAGTAGTTGCCAATGTAAATTCTCATTTCTCTTATGGGTTTAACCAATCTGCGTTTCTCGAATGCAGAAAACGTATTGCTTGCTCGCAAGCTACGTACAACTTCAGTAGCAGTCAGTGTCAGCTTACTACTGATTTCAGTGAGAACCGCGATAATGCATATGCTACATGCAATAAAGCACAGTGCTACATAGGTATTTAGAATTCCTATTTTGGAAAAGAACAACATTGTAAAGGCGCTTAACAAAACGATAGAAACTTGTGCACATGTGATTTCAATTGGCAGCAACAGCCTTGAGAATGCTTGCTTGAATAACACGTTCATATACAGCAGGCACCTGTACTGACGCATTGTTTCCTCTGAAGTTGATTTTCCAATTCGATGGTTGTGTCTGTTAAAAAGTAATGAAAGATTTCATGTTTTATTTTTGTACATTTTTAACATATGTTAGTTGTTCTTACAAAATTTTCTTCAGCCAAAACCACGTGCTCGTGAGGTAATAGATATTCACTGCAATGGAAAATAAAAGAATTCTCCAGTTGAGAAATACCTTTAGTGTAAATAGTGCGCTGTATAAATAGCACCCAAAGTTGGCTCCAAAGATATTTATGCAATTGTTTGATCGCATAACATTTTCAAACCAGATATATGCTGGGACAAGTGTGCAAATTACAGAAGTTACATCCATGTTGTACATTAAAATTGTAATAAAGCGTTGCCCAGCACGCGAACCCTCTTCGGCACCCAACTGAGCAGCAAAATTGCCATGATGTAGTTCAAAGAAATGGGATGTAAACTGCTCTAGTTCGGATGACTGGAGGTAAAAAACAAGATGAAGCAGATGACACCAAATGCTTCCAACCACTGTTAGTACAGGCATCATCGCCATAGCAAAATTTGATTCGTCCTGAAGCCTTCGGTAACATAACACAGAGTAAGCTACTAGAAAATAAGTTCTGAATAGAACATCAGGAATTAACACAAAGGGTGTCAAAAATGCTTTCACTCTACTTGGCGCCTCGAATCTTCTTGTCTCGGCGTTCCAACTATTTGGGACTAGGAACAAATTAGTATTAAAACGTATAAAGCGACTTAACGCCCGCAAATTTGATTTGGATAACATTTTTTTTGGAAGTCTGTAATAACACTTTCTAAACTAATTGGTGGATATGTTTAGGGTAAAATATAAGTATATGAGTTGCAATTTTATATATGAATATATATATATATATATGTATATGCAATACAATCTATGGCGATTTTGATTTGAGAAAGGTTAGAGACAATATCTTTCCAATTCGAGCAGTAGCTTGCATTCAACTTATGACACAATACGTGTTTCGATATTCATGGAACCAAAATTACTATCATCAAAGGCAGTTCTTGACATTATTGCTTCAGATATCTTAATTAAATCAGTAATGTTCTGGATAGTCTGTTGTGCCCGTTTGTGCCCAATGACAACATCTAAATGAGTTCCTTCCCAACCATATTCCTACCCTCCCTGTAAAGCTGACCATTCGTTCTGCGGGAATGTCAAATAACGTATTTTTAATAAAATAACTTTTAAATAAAATATATTATTCAATTTATTTCTGATCTTCAGTCGCCAACTTGAGCTCGAGTTTCTCTATATTTGATTAAAAATAAATTTCAAAATCACTAGTCTTGAGAATTTTCAAGACAAATTTGGCATAATAATGATTCAGGTATGATGTTAGAAGTAAAAAAACGCTTATGGGGTTCAAATAAACGTGCAATAAGCAAGGTTGCTTAAACCGTTTGTTACAACGGAAGCATAAACTAAGAAGTTCCTTGGGAAAGATTCTTAACTCGCTGCGCTGAAGCGACTGGAGTTTCCTAAGCTGTATGAATTAACCTGTTTCGCAGCTAATAAACTTATTAATCAGGTGCGGAAACTTTGAAAATGTATCGTATGTAGTTATCGCATACGTTAATGTTACTAAATATATGCATAATGCATGAGCAATGTAGAAATAAATACCACCTCCATTAGAATTCATGTATATTGTATCTGATTGTAAGTATGCTTTAGAATATGTCACACGAATGGACATGTACTACTATCTTCGGTCTTAGCGGCGTGGAAAGTAGGGATGGGCGTTTTCGCTTCGTTTTGTTTCCTCAAAGAAATGGAAACAAAACGAATAACCTGGAAACGACGTTTTTTCTTGGAAACAGAGACGAAGCGGAAATGAAACGGTAAAAAATTCTAATGTGAAAATGTGCGGTATAGTGGGCACCTGGGTTTGAATTTTTGTGCATTTATTACACTAAACGTAAAAAAAAGTCAATTGTTATGATTCATGATTGCAAATTAATACTACCTAAATCATCTATTTTGTACTAAAAATTTTGCTGTCAAAATATTCGTATTTATATAAATTTAGTATTACATTCGAAAAATAAAGTAAACTTGGATGTACGTCTTTTTAAAGCGTCTAGTTATAATAAAATGTGTTTTTACTGTTTTTTCTTTAAAAAATTAGATAATTTTGAATTGCATGAGGTACATGATTAGAGATTTTATCACAAAATCAATGAATATGCAAGAAGACAGACAGTATTTGAAATAATATATTAAGCAAAATATTCAATTCATATAATTCAACAATAGTTTGTTGTAAAATTTTACCATTTCCAGGCTATTTCCTCGTCTCATTTAAAAAAAATTTCTTACCGTTTCCAAATTGGAAAAGGAAACAAAATGGAAACGGATACATCGTTTCGATTCTGGAAACGAAACGTGCCAGTCCCTAGTGGAAAAGACTTAATCATTAAACTAGTACCTATTTTCCTCTAAGATACAATGTGTGAGAAAAACATGGCACCACTCCCCTTCATCATTTACCAAATAGAATACATCCCTTGTGCCATATAGGATCATAATCTTAATCTAGCGGAAATTTAAGGCACGTGGTGCTAAGACTAAAGACAAGCGGTCATTCCAAATGTCCAAATGAATTGACCTTAATATGATTTGCATGATTTAGGGGAGTGTGCCACGGTTTTGCCACGGAGTGTACATACACACAAAAATAAATGAGACATTTTATAGAAGATGTTATGAACATTAGAAAACTCCTCGTTAATTAGTCAGGAATGACTTAGAATTACTAATTAGATTAAGAATAGATAGATATTTTAATGGAAAACAGCTATCAATTTTATCTGAATTACTTTTTCGATTTTTTTTTTCAAATATTTATTCTCACTTTGAGGTTTTCTGTGCAAATACATCATGAATTTATACAATTTTGAGAGCCCGGCTGCCTTTGCCTTTTCTGTGTATATACTCTATTTCAAATTTAAAAATTCACATTAGCAAACGAAAGAGTGTTAGCACACACCATTTTCGCACCCTGATATCGATAAAAAAAATTGTCCAAAAGGGGTAAGAACTGAATTCCTTTTTAATTTTAATATTTATACAATTTTGCTGTTGAAATAGGAGTCTGGAGTGTACAATCATAGAATGTTGAGTTTTGTATGTTTAATTCTATTTTTTAAGACTGCTTCTGTTCTTTTTTGAAAATTGAAATTTTGAAAAAAAAATGTTAAGCATGTATTTTTTTTTACATGAGAAGCCAGAAAGAAAAATATGAAAACAATAGAAAGCAATCATGGTCTATCTATTTAACCCTAATCTGATTCAAAGATATGGATCTAAGAAATTTCAAGATTCGTTGCTTCGATATGAGGATTTTCCTTACTGGCCAAGGGGAATGTTCCCAAACGGCAACTATCGAGATAGCTGAATAATTTACAAATTTTCTTCTAAACAACTCTCCTATTTACTTCGTTGAAATCGGCGCAATTCTATTCTAATACTTATTGAGCATTGTTAATTTTGCTTGACTTTTAGTTTAGTAGAACTCCTACACGTGACTTCAGTGTTGGTAAAGCTTTTAGAACTACTGAGGCTTGTATACTTCTTTATGTTTTTTTTATCAGATTTTTTGATTTCTGAAGCGTCTCTGAGGATGCTGTTTAAACTTTAGTCACAGCGGTCGCTCACTTCGGAGGTGAAATCAGCGCGATGTAGATAAAGAAAAGTAGTAAAAAAAAGTATCGACTTAGGTTCTAAGCCGCACACTCCCATATTATGATATCGACAACAGCATGCACTCTACTATATTCATTAGTGATACAAAAATAGGACCAAATGTAGAATTATTGAGATAATTTAAAAGTTGCATGAATCGGTAAATTACGATTTAGAAATTTCGTTTTGCAATTTGAAATTTCAGTAGCACGATTTCATTTGACTTTTCAACATAGTTCATAGAAATCTCAGTGGAATTATGCTTTTGCGATGGAAGTATCAATGTTACAATGCAAAAATTGAAAACTCGGATTTTTTTTTACATGTTGTTGTCAAAATCCGAAAAATTTGCCGAATCTAAAGCTAGCATCAGAAAGGAAAAGGTTTCTATATTTTTTTTTGTAATTCTGGTCAGTTTTTGGGAAAGCCATATTAAAATTAAGCCGTGTTGCACATTTGAAATTAAGATTTCTTGAAAAAATCTAATAGTCAGTTGAAATTTTTTACAACAAACTTGGTGCAATATAATTGGTTTTATAAACTTTTTAAGCTATTAGGTTCACGTATGCCAAATCATGCTACAACTAAAAAGTTCAAATGTGAGAATTAATTATAATTATGAAAACGTACGAAAGTACGATTGGCTAAATGCTAAAAAGTATGTTTAAACGGACAGAAGTGTAAAAAGTAAGTTTTTATCGTTACATTTGTTTTTTATTGTAATCACTTTTCTGAACCTATAAAACAAAATGAAACAGACTTCATAGAATTGTAGTAATAAAATTTTTAGCTTAATAAAATGCGCAAATATGAAGTATCATATTTCTGGTCGGATAATTAAAAGCAGGAACAAAGCAAGCTATAAACATTCTCGTAATAAAAAATTATGCACATTTATAGCCACGCCATAGAATTTAGCGTTGCCAATTTTACTCAAGTGTTTTTTTTTTGCATTAACTCGGATATTGTTTATAGTATCATTTTCAGTCAAGCTTACATTCTGTTCATATCTACAACAACCATTTGGCCTCAGAGTGATGTGCCAAGGAAATTTTATTCAAAGCCATTCAACAACGTTTACAAGTGAACGTTTACATTATTAGTACTTAAAACATTACATAAGTACATTCAACTTATTTTCACAAAAAGTTATACTCCATCTCCGGAAAAATAATCCATTGTAAGTATTTTTCTCTCAAAATTTGAAGTCTAAAGTAAGCGTTGAGTATACATGGACGCCTAATTCAACATTCATTTGCTCAATTAGTGTCTCAAAAACGTTTTCACAAGCCTGGCGGTAAAGTTGGAACTTGTTTGAGCTGCTTTGTAGAACAAAAACCGCTGGATTCATCTAGACCGTTTGAATTCTGTCATAATCAACTGCGTCGTTAATGGTACGTTAAGCTGAAAATTTAAATCACGTTTTTTTTGTTTCGTTAGTTAAAGTTCTTAATCGCTCTTTATATTGCAGCTTACGAAATGCGCCAAACGAGGAAAATGCGGAAAGTATTCCGCATTATTCTATTCTACAAGAAGGTACACACAATTTTTTCACAACAACTTGGATAAAAAATCATCAACAAAGTTCAAGAAAAAGTGAGTTTAAGAGAAGTACACAATTTGGAACAGATCAAAAAACAAATTAACCTTTCTTTGTGCTTATCACAACTTGAAGGCACAATTTTTTTCTAATTTCATAAACTTCAATTTGATGAACCAGACACATAAGTCGATATGATTTATCCGTACTAGCTATAAGTAGTTTGTAGTGATTTGTATAGGTTTTTTGGATACATTTCAAAGGAAATGTCTTCCAAAATGTCAAGGTCAAGTGCGATGGTATTTCTATAAATCTAACGTATGTCAAATTACAAAAGAGTTGGTGCTTTTACGACTTTACGTAACTCAAAAAGTTACACATTTGCATATCGCATCGATTCCAATGTACAACTCCCCAAATATAAACTTCTCAAGCTCTTGCTGACATTTTCAAGAAAATTTGAAGTGGAGAATCTTCCTTATTTTAGCCGAATCTAAATCAATTCGGTGTGTTTCTTTAAATTTTTCTTGAATTACCTTGCAAATTTCTTTCGGAAAAATTGATCAATTTGATTATCATTTGGTTTTTGTCGTTGATCGGTAAAATTTCACAGACAACAATCTTTTTTTTATATTCTTGCAATGAAGAATTGTAGAGATCATTGAAAATTTTGCTCGGTTTGTTGTCTTTCTCCAAATGTGTCTTTGCCTCTTCTTTAAATTAGGCCAGTTTTGATTTAACCCGAATCACCATATTCGTCTTTTCCAAATTCAAGGGGTACCCGACAATAGTACCCGAGCCTAACATAAGCCTAAATTGGTTAACGAGACTACATATTTCAAGTGTTAGAAATTTATCATATTTTATCCTTGGTTAAGTTAAACGATATTAATGTATCGCATTGTCACATATTACCTTACTTGACATAAATACTATTTTAAGTCAATTTACCAATTGTTTGACAATATTTTCTGAGCGTTTGCAGCAAAAAAAAGTTTCTTTTTTTCACATAAGGGTATTTTTTTAAATTTTGTGCTTATGAAAATTTGGTCCATATTGCTCTACCCTAACCTTGGGAAGCACCAAAGTTTACCACCGTTTTACCATGTATACATTCTGTTTTCTATTTAAAATTTCACAGTCGCCGCTTCAGTTGTGCAAAAACTTGGTGTTGATTTCGTTGTTGGTATATAGTGTAACGCCATGGACCCGAATTTGGAGAAAGTCTGGATATCTTGTAACTCCTGTATAGTAAATTTGTGCTGCCGATAACCTGCAATTCACTGACTTGTCTCATAGAGGATGTGATAGATGGTAGTTTAAAGCAAAGGCGTAATTAGATTAGGAAATCGTCCTTATTGGAACAGTTTTAAAGACAAAGTGCGCTTTTAGCCAAGGAGTTCCATTGTAGCCAAATCCAACCGCCTTTTCTATTTGAAGACCTGTATGCATACATTCTTACATGCTAATTACTATCACATGGTAAACCTAGAATTGCCAACTTGGCAGTGGAATAGTTGCCAAGTATCAATAAAATTTCTCATCCAAATCAGTACCCCGTTCGTTCAAATCCAACCCGGATTCAAACAATAAGTTACAGCAGTTACATAAGTTGTACTGAAACTCGGTTTAATAGAAAACTGCCGTACCTCTATGACATAATAAATAAGTGTATGTCGAATTGCGTTAGGAATTCCATGATTAACGTCAATAGCATCTTACAAGCCTCGCCTATGAAGAAGATGCTCGATTTTGCCTGATTCTTCTTCAAATTTTATTAGATATTAATTACCCGATATTAGAAAGTTATATACTTGTTTAATAGAGATGTAGTTTTTTAATTTACCGCATAATGGTACCGTACCTTGTAGGAGTTTAACGAATGGTATTATAGTGGCGAACTTAATTGGTAGACAGTGCATGTGCGGTGACATAATGGTAATATTAGTTCTGCCTTAAACAGTGGGCTTACACCTGAGTACGTGAGCCATGCAAACTGGCTGAAATACTGACAAGTTAATTCAAGGATCAATTTTAAACCAAATACTGTACATGTATATAAATATGTATATGCCTGCCTGACTATGAAGTGATGTCCTTCATGAGAAAAATTGTCCAAGTTCGGTAATTAGGTTTTAGATTTGTTGAAAAACTCTCATTCTACTCTTGATCATAAATTACTGTTTTAAGTTAGAAATACACTTGCAAAACAAATGATATAAAATATAGACTGAATTCTTCCAAAACTTTAGCTGTTAATTAGTATGCGTTCATCTTCTGCATAAAACACGCATAATTTGTTGTTGGTATAAGTCTGAAATACACCTCTCTGATAGCAATTGCACAATTTCCACAATAATGGTTTCCACCCTTCAACTCTTTTGTTAGACGGCTAGTTCGTACACAGATAAACCAAGTTGTGTGGTAATAATGTATTGTGAATATTAACTACACCATCTGGAACAGAACATAGCGAATGCATGTTAACTTGCTTAAGATTTTAGCTAGGATAGTAATCGATGAGGAATTTTTTCCATTGAATATTGTTTGTTGATTCTCATCATTTTCCGTTGTGCTTGTACTGTTCTTTGAAATCATCATCACTACTTCCACCTTCTCTTGAACTCATAATTCTTATAAGATATATACTAGTTATTTTATAATATGAAATGTTAAATTCACCACATACTTACATATAGTACACAAAGTTACAGAAAAGCAACAATAGTAACAGACAAGCCAAAGCAAATGACCGCTGAATACAAACTGAAAATAGAGGAATTCTTCAAGGAGCAATTTTAATTTTGAACTATGACTTTGAAGTTGAACCCTTTGTTCGTACAAAATTGAAGCCATAAAATTATATATGTTCATAAAAATGTATTCAAAATTTCAATAAAAGTGAGCGTTATTTGTAATCCAATAATGGCCAAAGCAACCTTTGAACCCACAGGTTTCAGAATTGCGATCACTCCTGCCACGTGTGGAGCTGCCATTGAAGTTCCGCAAATTGTCCGTCATCCAAAAAACATATGATATTGTAGAGATGCTAGGCATTTGTGTTTGCTCACCAAGCTGAAATATTTCTGACCAAATGAAGCGTAGTGGCAAGTGACATACTATTGTTGGACTCTTTGAAACTAGGAAACCAGGCGAGGTTAAGGTTCATTTAACATAGATAAAGCACCTTAGCAGAATAAATTTTATGGGCCGTGATTGCGTCAGTAAACAAATCAAATTAAAAATTAGTTAAGCATAAGGAAATATTCGACCCTTTGTCGTATCAAAGAGTTGTTACGTCATTTCACAATTTGAAGCGCTTTGAAGTCAAACGTTAATTTGTAAGTTCAAGTTGTTTTGGTCTCATCGAGTCAAAACAGATCAGTAATAATTGTCCAAACACCATAGCCCAAACCATGAATTAGCTGAGGTGTCTCCAGGAGATACAAAATAGTAATCGACGCGCATTCCTCACTAATTTTAAATTTTAGCCTTTATAAGGTATTCAATGCAAGTGTTGCGTCGGTACAGTATTCTGACTTTCCTTTGTGCAACTTGTTGTTGATTTTTCTATTTATCCATGTTAACTTTAACTGCAATTGTAGTTTCCAGTTGTCCCTTCAACAATGTCTTTCCTGCGTCTCTGTATATAATGTTACTTTAAATGAAAAGAAGTTTTAAATATGAATATACCGACAAATTGTCAACTTAGTTTTCTACGTCTTGTAACTTTGTATAAGTTTAGTTTGTTGCCAATTTACTCAGACAATGATCACAGTGTAGTCTAATTTTCAGATCATCGTTTATTGATTTGCACCTAAGTGTAACCCTGACCTGGACTAAAAGCTTTTGTATCATATAAACAGTCATTCAGTGGCTATTGTCATTGAGTTTGGCTGCTATGAATATCTTTTTATATTATATCACAGTTTAATATAACGCCATCTACCCTTCTCAGCAGCTGAATAATTAGAATTAGCTATATTTGAAACTTTATCATCAGCTGTTAGGCTGGAGCCTCTTAAGTTATCTCTTGATTCCATGTGTAAGGTATCTACTGGGTTCATGTATATGCTATCTGTTTGTGGCGTGTATGAGTTCTCTGCTGATTCATTGCCTTACGCACAAAAAATAGCTTAGTGCCTATAATTGAAAACAAAAATCATTTTTATTGTTTTTTTTTATACAAGTCTGATGTCGAACACTCCCCGTCGCCATCAGCTGCTCCACAGTTTCCATATCCATGGTTTTGACTAGTTTTAGACAACTAGTTACATAGGGCCCCGTTCGACGGTTACAGGGAAATCTGTTGTTACTGTTATAATGTAGTGTGATTCCTAATGCTGCACCATTTGAAGTGGAAATGGCATTTGCATGTTAAGCTGTTATGTTAGCTAACATAGTAGTTGATAAGGTATCTTTGTTTTTAGCATGTTTTCTTATTTTTCAACTTTTTCCCGCTTATAAATTAAATATTAGTTTATATATATTAGTTATATTATATCAGTCAACAATAAATTCTCCAATAATTTACCCATAGTACACAAAATTATAGCAAAACAACAACAAACATAACAGGCCACGCAATAATTGCTGAACACTGGCTGAAAAGCTAAAAAATTCTTCAAGAAGCTTTTTCATTGTTGAATCTGGACTCTGAAGTTTTCTATTTCTTCGTTATAACGCAAGCCATAAAATTAATTGAAGCATGTTTTTAAGCCTATTTGCAACATGTCTATAAAAATTTTCTCAGTACAAGCAAACTTTGTTTGTAATTCCGAGGACCACCAAACTTGCCATTGGATGAACTGATGCACATGTTTACAATGTGCCATAACTACTACTACTAGCTATAGATGCTTTAGAAATTTCGAAATGCTTGTATTTGGTTAGAATAACGAAAACGAAATTTATTGATTTTTTTTTCTGAAATCGTGCAATGAAACGCAGTTTCTAGATAATTTCGTATGACTTTCTATGTTGTATTAGCACATGGTAAACCCCCGTACTAGTACTTGAAAATGTTGCAGGAGCGAATTGAGTTGCCACATTTCTAGGTAGAAGTGTACAGAAAATTGTACGTGCTGAAACAAAAAATAACGTATCATGGAGATTCATTTATTAAGACCTGCATTAAATATAGCAGGATTGGGAATTTTGAAAATAGCAATGTCTTCAATAATAAACATTTAGCGGTGCTAGAGGTAGTGTGTAACACAATTGCAATGAAAAGGAGCATACGTTTAACACTAAACAGCTTTCCTATAGTAAAAGTAAATGAATACGGTGTCGGTAAATGTTGTGCTGTGCTATTAGTGTTTGCTCTCATTACTGTGGAAAAATTGCGGACACCGTTGAAATATATGAGACTGCTTATAAATTTCCCAACTATATGTGTGTCCTTAATTTAAATTATTGATTTTCGCAAAAGGTTTTGATTTTTTTTTGAGAACCATTTTATAGAGAAATATTGAGAAGTTTTAATTCGTGTATTCTGCTAATTTAGTATTAATAAATCAACTAAAACTTATGTAGCGTTTTGCCTTAAGTAATAAAGGTGACAATTAAAGTATGAACATGACCCTAACGAAAGTCCCGTTACCTGAAGATTGATAATTATAATAATTATATCATTAATAATAGAGTTGTCGGTAGATGTCCGTTTTGTTTCTTTGGATAAACAAGACGGAAACAAAATAAACTAAATAATTTCGACACATTTGAAGGGTTGAGCAAGGATTGTTAGGAGAATAAAAGTTAACAAAGTGAATATTTAAGTGTAACAGTGTTTTTTAACAAAGCAACGCGGTTTATTATATTAAAATTAACTTATTAGTTACATTATCTATTTACTTTATTGTGAATAACTTCAAATGTTAAATTTATGTTAATACTTTATAACTTAATGTTAAATATTAAATCATAATATAGTTATATGGAAAATCAATGTTACTTATTAATTGCCCCTAATGTAGAACACTCAAATAAATAACCGCCGTAATTAAGTTACTGCAAATAATTTTGATAATGCATTAAACTTTTGTAAATAAACTGTCAAACCTTGGTTGTACAGAAAAAATTAACATCTTAATCAATGGAATATGTTTGGTTGTTTTGTGACACCCTTTTGACGCAACGATTGTATGCAGAAAGGCCTGAAGACTTGCAAATTTTGCTTTAATTTAGGAACTTACTGGTTTAGTAGTTCAACATGAGTCTAAAGTGAGGACTAAATTTTTAGAATGCAAATCTCAAAATTAATGCTAGATTTTGTTGAAAAGACATGAAACATGATTTACTTCAAAACTCATTAAAAAGAGGGTTCCCTGAAAATAAAATGTACATGTCATTGGAAATAATATTTTTTATATAGATAAAGACGGAAGCGTGCGTGCGTGCGTGCGTTTGGGGCTGGGTAGTGGGGGAGAGTGAGATTGGAGTTTACATGTAAGCTGCTTCCACACATATTTTGCTTCGTTTTGATCAAGTTGATGAGGAAAATTTTTTGGTTTAGTGGAACCACTCCGAATTTAATGAAACTTTTTTTCTACACTAATTGAAGTATTCTGAACACGAATATGAAAGAATTTGTTAGTGTAGAAAAAAAAGTTTGATGACAATCTGAGTGGTTCCACTAAACCAAAATTATACCGTTGGTGAGAACACGCATACTTCAACCCTAAGCCGTTTTTCTTCAGTATGAATTTTGAAACCGGGGAAGGAACACCTCCTGATGGAGCTCTTCCTTTGATTTGGTCTCATAAAAACTCATCTCCACTCTACCCAACACTAAGGATGGGCATCTTCTTTCTTTTAAATAACTATTTTGAGCGTAAAATGTAGTAGGGGAGCAAAGAAGTGGTGAGCAGCAGCACTCCTTTGCTATTAAAACTAAAATTTAATATATACGAGACTCCAGGGAGTCAAAAATAACTCAAGGAAATTCTTGTTGTCCTAGGACGGGCTTAGGGACCGGAGTTGCCCGAGAGGTTAGAGCATCAGTCTCTCTCCGCTAGGTGCCGGAGATCGAATCTTACCATAGGCATACATTTATGTGTGCCTGAGTATCTCGATCCGCCCAGAAAACAACGCTGTTTCCCAATAGCAGTGACCGAAATATGCCATTTTCGCGCATGCTCGGCGTGAGTCTCACTATCCTA